>JBAMJV010004627.1:0-267500 GCA_037951105.1 Echinarachnius parma | reverse complement strand
GCCGTCTATCAGTGCTATAGAGGTGAACCGGATCGTAATGCCACACTGGAGTTTGGCCGGACAGCCAACATCCCATCAAACACTGCACCAGCACCACCAGCTGATCTACCGCACCGCACTCCTGAATATTCGTTGGGCGTCAGGGTCGTGACTTTTTCTGACAGCAGTTGGAACACAGACGGATTTGGGCCGTTCTACTGTCAGGGGACCAATGCGGGCCGCGATGTGACGAGGGTTTCAACTTTCTTCACCAGAAGTGATGGTACTTTTTGTAGACAGTTCAATTTATGAATATTACACCCCAAACTATAACAGTTCTCTGCACATGAAGAGCTTATTTCCAAAAGGCGCTAAATCCACTGTTTTGAACTTTGGAGAAAAGCAGGTTTCTTTGTCCTACTGTTCCCACATGCGTATGGGAATATGAAAATGGAACGTTCCATATTTTTATTTTGGTTACGTAATTGGCCCAAATATTTGGATTCCTAGAAATCTACGTAGTTTATATCATGCACCAATATCGTTAAATCGAGTAACATGGAAAGTGGATTTAGTGCCTTTTTAAAGTATGCTGTTCATATAGACTTCCGGTAAAGAAAGTCACATCATATATTTATCTTAAAGGTATCGTAAAGTTCTGGTTTACAGGCCGCCTAAAAAAGTGTTTTCAGGATAATATAGTTCCTCCCTAAAAATATGTATTGCTTATATATTCTATAGTAGATTGGTTACTTTGCGGCGACTTGTCTAATCCCATGTATAGGGTGGATAAAATATTATGCTGTGATCACAGTGCTATAATTTAATCAATATCCTACGTTATCCATTAACTTGATATTTTTCCCAAAAAAGTTGAGTGTTTTTCAAACTTCCATTAAATACCAATATCCATGTAAGTTCTGCGTTAATGATATTTCTTATGTTCATAGAAAGGTAATAATGTTCACCTGGTAAAATATGTTGAATATTTATGTCGGATGCTATCCGCGATCGTTCGCGTGAGGTATCCGAATTAAAATACACTTGACTACGATCGGGAAGCGTTCTGAAACACTTGAATTACCGTTTCTTGCATTCATAAAGTACAGGGAAAGAAATCAAGTTAGTATGAGAAATAGAACTAAAGTACTTTTATAAATATACCTATTGAAATATAAAAACATAGTGGAAGATATTAGATACAAATTTATGTTATAATATAATTGTAATAATATGACCTAATGTTGTATCATAATAGTCGCATATGAATGTAGGGGAAGTGACCCTGTTTCCTTTTGCTTAATCATTTATAAACTACAGCTAAGTTTGAGCCAAGTGATGGAGTCTTTACTAGAACAGTGAATGTTGGTGATACTGGTGTATCCATCACCATGACACAAGTAACACAACCAGATTCGCAAAGCAATGTCATTAGCTGGAGAAGGGATGGAGGCCCAAGGGTGAATCTTGGGCAATTATCCTATCAAGTTTCAGACCCAGTTCAGGCTACAGACGAGGGAATATATGAGATCCACTACAGCACTGAAAGATCATCTGCACGTGGCTCCCTGTATAGGCTCATAGTTAGAGGTAAGATCAAAGATCAGCTTCCCACGAATATATTAAACAAAGTCTGAATAAACCTGCTGCTTATAATTGAAACTGTAATGAACTTTTTATGTTGTGTAGACTTTATATGAAGATTTGACTGTATTGTTTGTTTCATCTATTAACTTTAGCTATTTGATTCCTGGTGTGATATAAAAAATATGCACTGCGATCCTTACTATTAAATAATTATGTTTTATTATGTGTCCACCCAGCTGAAAACCCACAACAGGTCGGATATGAGGATTGTCTGCAATTTGCCGAAATATGAGAGTGTGCACATTCTCAACCGTTCAGGATTTAATTTTCTAATGGGATTCTTGGTTAAACCTTGGAGACTGAAAATGATGTAGAAAGTGTGATTTACCAGTTTGTCTAAGTCACTTTTGAGGACAGAATTATGTTCTGCTGATAATTTTGACCACATTACGTGCCCACTGCTTTTCATTTGGTAACGTTTTCATGAGGCATGCAATAAGCGAGTTCGTAGTTAGCCCATGGAGCAGTATGGACGTCATCGGGTCTTTGGAAGATTGTACCCAAAATTGAGGCTTTTCTCGTACGTTTACGGCACAGCCTTTGACGCACGCATTTTAAGTACAGAGCTCTATGTAGAATTTCCACGTGCGTGCGTGAATTCTCCTTGTGTTTCGTTACGTTTGAAAGACCTGACAAAAAAAACCTCACCTTAATCCTAAAATATATAAAATTGAATAAATATAACCATTCATTTTAATTTTCAAACTTGAAGCAGGCTAAATAAAAAATTTTAGAATAAAAATCACATCTTTGACCGTTTTTCAACACTTAAAATAAAACAGGACACACAAATCTACGTATGGGGCTGTTAAGTCCGTTTCGGTTTCCCGATACGAACGTTGGCATTTTTGTTAAAATCCGAAAATAAATAGAACAAATAAATTGTGAAAAAATCATTCTTATGTATATGAAATGTCCATCATGATTAATTCTGAAAAACATTTATGACTTCGAGCCAAATTTCCCGTGAAAACACGTTTCAAATGTGACAATAATTGCACGAAAGGTCCATATGACAACATGCAAAATCGATGACAGCGATGAGTTTTTGGTACAATGAATTTTTTTAGCACGAACTCCCTTATTCAGTGAATATGTAACACACTCCCCACACATTAATGGTCCTAACCTTTCAACCCACTTCTCTTGTATTCTGTGCACATAGACTTGTTCATTTATATTAATTGACTTGATTGAAATTTTAGCATTATCAAATTATAACAAGTTGTATATCAATTTAAAGCTTAGATTCTACCCTTTCAAAATATATCGAACAGCATAAACAGTCAAAAGTATTTTCTGCCTACTTTGTGTGTATTTCGAGCTAGGCGGTCACGTATACTTTTATGATATTATTTAGTAGTATTTTAGAGAAAAAAAATCCTCAAATAAACCTGAATACATTTTTAACACGATTTCTATTATGCTTTTGTTAATTTCAATTTTGTACTGTATTATTGGACGGCCATTAATGATGTGAAATTAGATTTTCTATCTGTTTGAAAAACACATTTTATTGAAATAAATTGGAAGCGTCAAGTGTAAATGATTGCGTAAAATTCGGTAAGGTGTCACGTCTAGTACTTGAAAAACTGTGACTATCGTGGAGGCTAGCTGACGTAATATTACGTGATAGATCGTTGCAAGCATAAACTAGGGTAGGTGGCCAGTGGTATAATGGATATACGTGTTATTTACTCATAGTTTCATGGTGCTTTATTTGCTATTTGTTTTAACTTCAAACGTTAGAATGTGCAGCCAATATGTGGGGACTCCCTGACTGTGTCGGGGTGTGTGATAAGTGCTACAATGGAGGAGTGTGTGATGACCAGTCTGGACTCTGCATCTGCCCGAACAACTTCAAAGGACCAAATTGCCTTGACAGTGAGTATTTTGGGATACTAGGGGAATTTTACAGTATGTCTAGAAATGGTTCAATCAGGAAAAATGTACTTATTAAGTACATCATATGTGTCATCTTTTGTAAATATGACACATATTAAGTGGGTTTAATTTTTTTCTTCGAAGAACCATGATAGGATCATTCATTAGAAGCGGACAGTATGTGCCTAGGAACATTCGGAATCTCAGATAGTATCATTATGTTGTTATTTTACTTGGAATCATATGGCTACGTTTTTGGTAGTTTTTATGATTCCTTTTAAAAATCTATTTTGTTACAGAATAAACTAGCCCGATCAATTTGCTTTAAATGATGCAGGTAACTTATAGTATAATTCACACATTTCAAAATGGTATTCTTGATCTTTTAAAACTGAATAAACAAGCTATTGATTGCTGTTGTATGCGTTTGTGTTGATTTAGGGCTTAGAAATCGTGCAAGAATTTATTAAAATTGTGTTCATATATATAATGTTAATTTAAGTTACCGCTAGAGGCCATTGTTTAAACACCTGGGAGACTCGGCATTTTATCCCAGCAAATTGTAAATGAGATAATATCTTTATAAAAATACAAATCTTATCACATTGTAATACCGGGAATATTTTCTTCTTTGATTTGAACGAAAACGGTGAGCTATAGATAAGCAAACTGTTATGCCCCTAGACGGTCGGTTTTACACGGTACCATTTTAAAGGGGACCACCAGACAAAGAACAACACATACTCATATCTTTTGGTTGTGTAATTCATACACGGGTTGTGTAATTCATACACAATGCAAATAATTACCACCACTTACGGAACCATTATGATCTCATGGTTCCGTACACGCCAAACGTTGGGAGTGCGCCAATTCTATTTACGCGTACGTTTGGAGACAATATTTTCACTGACGATGCGTTCGTGCTAGTCAAAATATAGTCTTTGTATGCAGACCCACGAGCACATGTTGTAGTATGGTGATGCGTTATCCAATTAAATATAATTTTTCTGGAAACATATTTTTCTGAACTTAATGGTGGAATGGACTACTAAAAACGTTA
Organism: Echinarachnius parma; assembly: GCA_037951105.1. NCBI lineage: Eukaryota > Metazoa > Echinodermata > Echinoidea > Clypeasteroida > Echinarachniidae > Echinarachnius > Echinarachnius parma. The sequence continues at coordinate 262,927 of JBAMJV010004627.1, read as the reverse complement.
CCTTTTATCTATAAGAATATTATTTTTGGCAGGTGGTACCCTTTAAAAACAGCAGTATTAATGAGAATATAATTTTGATTTAACATTTTAACGGTAAAACAAAATACAAAAGCGGAAATAAATTATCATATATGAGTAGAACATTCCGTTCAACATCTTCTTTTCACCCTACCTACATGTATTTCCAGTTTGCAGGAACAACGGTGGGAATCGGCATGGTCTGAATTGTGAATTTCGATGTAGTTACCTGCCTGAAGATAATGCTGGTTGGTGTGGCGGATACCTGTTCTGCCTTCCTGACCCGTACGGCTGTTCTTGCGAAACAGGATTTAAGGACTTGGCTTGCACTCAAGGTAGCAAACTCCTTTAAAACATACTTTCTGTTAGCCATGTTATATGACATTGTGTAATACTCATTGTATTTGTATTATTCAGTTTCAATTTCAATTATCTGATTATTATGACATTTCAAAGCAATTTACCAGATTTCGTGTCGTTTATTTCAGTAATAATTTGTTTGGTGCACCATTTCTGTTTTACAATGTTATGATAATGACTCTCATTTTCTTTTACTCATTTTTTGTATTAATATAAGAACTGACAAATTGTACTTACGGTAGAAATTTCTCCATTTGTGAAGAGATGTATGGTAAAATACATATGTATCTGTTCAGTTCATTTACATTGATAATGGAGCTTATATTGATTTGTTTGAAGTTACCCATTAGTTTCATGTTGATATCATGGTTCATTTTTAATAGTGTAGCTTAGAACTATATTAATGGTTGGATATATGATCTGCACAGATGGAATACTTTAGTTATATATGCACTCAAACATGAAACTTGAAACATGAGTTTGTATATATATCAACTTAATTTTTATTTTCATTGAAAACCTTTCCTACTAAAACTGTCGGTGATGGATGTGCTCAGACTTATTTATAGCACAATACTAATATTAAGTTGAACTTACACTTGATTTTGTTTTATTGATAGCCTGTTCTGATGGAACGTTCGGGGCTGGATGTACTCAGTCTTGCCACTGTGCGTCAGGAGTTGCGTGTAACATATATTCGGGGGTTTGTCCGGGAGACTGCGAGACAGGATGGTCAGGAGACAACTGCCAAAGTAAGTCCCACATGACTCAATATTATTGCTTTTAATTATCAACCTGTTTATATAGGGCCACAAATGATATTATTACACAGTGATATGTAAAGGCTTTTGAAATATGTATTAGTCATTGTCCTTATTACATACAGAAGTGTATTATCATTATGTTTAATAATATGATTTGTTCTCTCTTTTAGTCCCTGATACCTGTGATGTTGGTTACTATGGAAGTGAATGCATAGACAAGTGTCATTGTCTGGACAATGTTGCATGTGACAAGACAACCGGGGAATGTCCACTGCAGGATTGTGCAGCTGGGTATAATGTGTATGATGGGCAGGTCTTCTGTGAAGGTAAGATTGAAATCATTTTACATTTTCTTAAAATACTGTTTAAAGGTATACATTAGGTATTTAAAAAAAACATGAGAAATATAGTTATATTGATGAATTGTTCAGTACACGGTAAAAAAATGTCCTTCAAATGAAATGTTCAAGTGAGCTTACTTGTGTCTAAAAATGAATAAAACAAATTAAAATGTGAGCAGCATTTTGTAAACCAGAGCATCAGTCGCTACCAGGAAAATTAGGCCAAAATGTTAACTCTACCACGAGTATGAAAAAAGGGGCAAACGAAGAAACGTTTGTACGTTTTGTTTTATCCCAAAGTCATTATAACTTTGTAATTAGACTGTATTGCATTTTCATATCAGAATGTCGTGGAGGTTTCTACGGACTCGATTGCGCTAAGCAGTGCCACTGCGCGGATCAAGCATGTCACAAAGTGACTGGGATTTGTAATGGACAGTGCCTTGGTCAATGGTTTCAGCCAGATTGCCAGTATGGTAAGATTATGCATACTTATACGAGTTTATTTTCTTTGGTTCTATTCTTATTCGTTTTTCCCAGACAAGAGAAACGTCAAAAAAGACTTTATGTTACAATGATTATGAGGATTATAATGATTATTAGCAAAACAAATATTGCTTACCAATTTTATCGACAAACCATGTATTAACCATGCGTGTGGAGAGAAGTCTTGCCTTCTCGTACTATGTTAAATAGTGAAATCCGTTATAATAAACTTTAATAAATAGAAATTTGGGTAGCCACCTATATATATACCAGGACATTTAACTGAGGGAGCAGTTACAAGCGGCATTAATTGTCCTACCAATCATCAGCTTACCTTCGCAAAACATAACCCAAAAGTTGTTCACTCGTATTGATAATGTTTCCATGGAATTAATTTCTATTAAAAGATTTTGTATTGGTTTGGCAAAATGTATTTGCAACAGGTATGGTTATCATCGTCTATACATCTTGCAATTTCCCCCTGACAAGACTTTTATGATTATAAAGTTCGGAAACTCAAGTTTGATCGATTATATCTATTTTCTTATGAAATCATAATGGTTATATTTGGTATCACTTGAAAGAGTGTGTATACCTCTTTCGTAAGCATCACGAGCACGAGGTATGTGCAGTATATTTGAGAATGGGGGAATGTCAGAAGTGAAATGTCACAAAATGCGCCAACAAACTTCAGTTGGAAGGTCTGACACCCATATCACGGTCTTTCTCAATTTCAACGATGAATATCTTGACAATGAAGAGATACTGTTAAAAATGGTGTCAGACAAAAGCCTGTTTAATTATCTTTCCAATTACACCTCACCTGGAATGATTATGAGAGCCGGGTAGGTACAATTAAGGTGACTATTGGGGAAGATCGACAGCAAAATGTAAACAAAATGCATTTGATTGTGTGAAATTGAAGGCGTTGCATCCAAAAACGACTATTTGTGGGGATATTTTAGTACTTTAATTTACATAATCATTATTAAATTCAACATCATGTTGAAGCGTGTTACTTTGTCAATAGAATAATGCCCCATTCATAGTGGTTATGTGATTGAGGTGTGTGTAGTACCTCTAAATGTATGGGGCTCAAAATGACACGGTGCAATGCGAAGTTCTACCGTTTGGTATGTGGTAATAAGGGCATACCTACACGGTCAAAGAGGGCGCTAATATGCCAGATCTGGCCAGTTTGCGTAGGTTTAGAGAAATTTGATGCATTTTCAATACATCAAGTTTCCTGTACTGCACAGTCACATTCAGCATACTCATTGCAAATGAGATATCATATTCAAGATAAATTAACAAGCTATCCGATAGTGCAACACGGAATGATGATAGAGTTATGATTAATACAACAATATCTTACCGGAATCTTGAAACAAGAAGCCACGGTCTTAAATTCATAGCATTAATAGACCCCCATATCCGGTTTTACTGCACACACCCCAATAGCATAATTATTACAGATGAGACATGATTTCAAGGAAAAATAAACACGCTTTCACATGATGTTAAATTTACTGATGATTATGCAATGTAAAACCCCAAAACATCTCCTCAAATAGTCGTTTTTCCATGCAACGCCTTCAATTTCACAAAATGAAATGCATTTTGGAACATTTCACTTTCGGCCCTCCCCATATTCAGCTGTACCATACTTAACCTGTTAATCAAATTGTTACGGACATAATTGTATTGAAAAGATAGACACATGGGCTTTAAAATGATACCAAATTTGATAAGTTTAAATCATTTGAACACGCTACATTCTTCGATACAACTTGAACATTAAAAAATACGACACAAGAGTCAAATTTCCCAATTGAATACTTTCGGCCCATTTTGTGACATTTAACTTCTGACCGTCCTCCATTCTGAAACGCACTGCGTATTCCCTGATTTGAAATAAATGACAAATAATGTACCATTTTAAAGAGAAATCATCATGCATTGAAATGACACTAAAAGAAAAAAATACAAATTGACAATAAGAGTGATATAATCGATCAAATTTGAGTTTCCGAACTTTTTTGAGGGGTTTATATAACATGTAAACACTTATATATTCTTGTACGATTCTCAACATGGAAAACCTTCTAATTTAACCGTTATTTTGATAAATGGGTTTTTTCTAAAACAATTTGATAAACGAAGAAATCCCTCACAATATATGTTGACACGGTTCCATGCCTATACAATAATCCATTACCCCCCCCCCCCCCCCCCCCCCTCTCTCGCCCCTCTAAATTATGTTGTTAATTTCCAACAAACTAATATTAAGTCGCACACCAGGTTCCCTAATATTATAAATGAATGTAGTTATTGATAACACTCTTTGAATTTTCCCTTTCACGTTCTTTTCAGGAATAACACGGGTTACTCCCAACAAGAAGGTGAATCCTCTGTCAATGGTATCATTCACCTGTCACGTCACTGGCAACCCGCTGCCAAATGAGGGGGCTGTGAACTTGTATCGTCTCAACGGAACCCAGGTTGTAAATGATGGGATCGTGAGGGATCATAGTATGGAAGAGGATGGAGGGCTCGCTGTCGTCTTTGATGTCAACAATGTATATCCTGGAGATTATCAGTGCGTTTACACTGCTGGACAAAATAGTGCATCTCTTTCAACGACTGCTTTGACTTATGGTAAGATAGCTTGTTATTTATGTATAGTACTAAAGAGCAATATCATATTCATTTTAAGAAAAACTTTTTAATAATATATAAACCTTGTATCTTCTAGACATAATCTTTCTTCCGTATTCTAACTTATCGCACAAATAATTAATGATTTATTTAAACTACTTAGTTCTTACATAGCAATTGCACGTTGGAAGCAGCATGTATTATTTAAACATTTACATTCTACGCTCAAAGGGCTTTGCAGAGTCAGTTTGATATAATACATACCATGAGGTGCAGACAACACGTTCTACATAGTGTTGGTCATTTATTGTTTCCAATTTGTCAAATTTCCAGTGCTGCCTGTACTTGATGATCCACCAAGTTTGTCCAGCGTGACATCCTCTTCAGCTATCCTCCAGTGGTCAGGGTGGACGGTCGATGACGTGGGGGATCCCCCGATCATAAGATACACAGCATACGTCACTAGGTTAGGGGGCGAACACTGGATACAGGAAGCGACAGTTGAAGCAAGTATGACGTCTGCGTCCGTAAGTGGTCTGGACTCGGACACTGCCTACGAGTTTAGTGTGGCTGCCGCAAGGGAAGGAACAAATGGCGTTGGTCCGAGATCCCCGGCAGCGATTGCTACAACACTGTGTGGAAGTAAGTAAATAAACCTACTACATGTCATGTGTATCAAACATGTTGCTACATAGAAAATAATGGGAGAATCCCGAGATACGTGGGTTAGAGAAAGATAAAGGTATGTTTTAGTATACGAATATAAACCATTCCTTATTTGATGGTTGCTTAAATAGCTCTTTAAAAAATATAATATTTACAGGAATTGTATAAATTATATGTGCTTATTTTCTTTCCTATGCAGTGCCCAGTGCCTCGCCATCTGGTGTCGCGGTGGAAGCAGTGAATCCAAGGCAGCTACAAGTCTTCTGGCAGGTAGGTCGCCCCCTTTACTTTTAACCCATTACTTATGGGAACATGCTGATCGATGTGCATCGTGAGTGAATATAGTCAGTTTAAAGGGATAGTTAAAGGGAAAGTTGAGTTTTGGTAGAGAGGGCGCTAGACTACTTAATTGGTTTGTGAGGTAATGAAAAACTGAGTGTAAAATTTGAAAGAGCATAATATTTAAATAATAAAATCATCTTTGTTTGATCAAAATCGGTTCAGAAACGGCTGAAATATCCATAAATATAACAATTTGTAATAAACCCGGGGCCCCGGGTTTATTAGAGAATTTTGAACCAGCCGTTAAAAATTCAAAAAAATGCTTCCTCTTTTCAAAAAGTTACGAAATAGGTATTTAAATAGTTGTTGGTTATTTCTCTATCTAATCACTATTTCAACAAAGCATCACATGCACAATATTTTATTCAAAATGGTTGAAACCGATGAGTGTTTAGAGAGCGCCCTCTTACGTTTTAACAGCTCTTTTTGAATGATAACATGATCTTTACTACGTCATTTGTAATTTTGTGTTCCTTTCTAGTTATAACTATTAGTTTGTAATGTAATGATGCAGGTTTTGGTTACTAAAATTCAGTTTCACTAAAACTGTACTCTCCTTACCAGAACTCAACTATCCCTTTAAGTGTTGGGATAGAGGGCGCTAGACAAAATAATTTGTTTGTATTAATTTCGAGCATGGTGGAGTTATAACTATAAGTTTGTAGTGTAATGGTGCAGGTTTTGGTTACTAAAATTCAGATTGACCAAAACTGTACTCTCTTTACCAAAACTCAACTATCCCTTTAAGTACTTGTTGCTATATTGTTTAACTGGATTTATGTAAAAATAAATATTTATAAATCAATTTAGTGCAGTAGTAAATAACAAATTGCGGTGAAAGCTATTCATATAGCTGTCTCTTTATGCTCGTTTCATTTCTAGGCTCTGCCAGAGTCTGCATTTCTGTGTAGGAGTGGCGAGAATTTCTACAGGATTAGCTATTCATCCTCGGGCGGAAGTGCTGAATCGATGATTGTTACTGATTTAACAAGTACATCGTTGCTCCTGACTGGGCTACAAACATATCTGGACTACACTGTATACGTAACAGCGGGGAACAAAGATGAAGAAAGTGCTAGAAATAACCCAATCGTTGTGAGGACAGCGGAAGAAAGTAAGAATGATGTTCGAATCTAAATTCGAGGTTTAAAAGCCGATCATACTCTTATAATGTATGCATAATGTTTATATAATGTTTATCCGTGGTTAAATACTTTAAAGATCCTTGTAAATGCATGTAGAATAGACTGTGACATGATAATGACCCATAATGACATGGTAAACGGATAAGCATTATATAAGTCCATGGATATTATACTAGGGGTAGTACTATCCATAGACACGAGCATTATTTAAATTCAGAAAAATGTAAGAACCAATGTTTCTATCAAACTATTGCAGTTGCCCCACCCCCTGGTAGTATTGCGATTCTATACAGCACGCTCAGTTCCTTGACCGTCTCATGGTCAGCGGCGCTGCCTGAGAACCTTAATGGTGACATCCAGAAGTATGAGATTCAGTATCAACCTGATTCTGATGGTGCTGGTGCTCAGGCGGCTCTGGAGGAGGTTCGAGGTTCAAGCCTCGGGACACAGTACATCATCGAAGGCCTGGCGCCAGAGATGAATTACATTATTATGGTGAGCTATGCAAAGAGAAAATCTCCCATTAGTCATTACCTTTACTGTATAATGTCAGTTGGGTTACATTATTCACATTACGTGTATACCTGTTTAATAGTTTGTAACTCGCGACTTGACGGAAGTTTGCCCGGTCGTGTCTGATATATTCCAGATATAGCAGTATCATTGACAAAATCATTAACATTTACCAAAATATGCGTTCATAAGTAGTCGAGTATAGCTGAGAAAGAGATGAGAATACAAATTTCATCACATTTTTCGTAAAATTCGAAAATTTATTTTTTGGTAGAGCCACACATTATTAATATTTACTTCAAGTTTAAAAAAAAAGGAGGATTTGGTTAACTTGTAATCGAAATGTAAACATTGTGGTTATTTGTTATATGTGAGATTCATTTCATTATTATTTATTCTATATTTCAATGTTATATCTAGGTGAGGACTTTGAATGGTCAAGGAGCAAGTAATTGGTCAGCCCCGGCCATAGCCAGGACATTCATGTCAGGTTGGTTCTAAGCCCTTTTACAGTTATTATACGGCTTTTAAGGACACGCTGTGAATCCAAAGTATTGCCCGCTTTATTGTATGGGGAAAAGATAAAACAATTATCCACGTAAATTTCAGTCCTGAATCAATTTCTGTGAGATTCCTGTCTAAATGTACCTTTTTGATCCATGACATTTACTCCGGCGACAATTGCTCCAATATTGATTCGTGTTCATAAAATCACCATTATCCTAACACTAACCATAACCATAGCCCTTAATACCAATCAATCTTAAACATACTTATGATACATCTAGGTCAACGCATGGAAACGTTAGGTTTGAGCGCTACAAGTATATTATATTATTGGCGTTATTATTCAACCTAAATACAACCTAAATCGTTATTTTTACTATGACGATAAGGTGGCGATATATCGTCGAAGTAAATGCCGCCAGGTCAAATATCTAATCACCATCTCAACTCTACCTACAGATTGCACGCATTGTAGCTCGTCCAGTACAACTATCATGACTGTTGTCATAGCTATCATGGCGGTTGCCATTGTCGCTCTTTCTGTGGCTCTGGCTTGGATATTACTGAGAGACAAAAGGTATGTATTTATCATCTCAAACAAATTGGCGTATCAAGATGGTGCAAGGGTGGAAAATGCCTTTCATTCTTGGCTATCATCCCCCCCCCCCCCACCCGCCACATCCCAGCTGGAATTACAGATATATACACCTATCATAACTATAGTTATGTAGCCTTATGCTGGTCCTTATTACGCGACTGCCAATTGAACATTTTATCATAATATTTGTTCGTTTTCCTTCAATTAAAAAATGTTAACAATTTTCGGGATCTTGTTGAATGTCTCCCATAAATAATGTATAACAACAAATCATTCTTTATCGACCGACAGTTACCCGAATTACCTTGTGTATATAATTTGTATTGACAACCGGATATCGAAAGACAAATCAAGGTTTGCTGACTGAGTTAACAACGCCTGATTAATTATATTATTTAAATCACTAACGAGAGAAATTGATTGTACTTGTATTTACAGACGTTCCGCTCCGACTCGCCAGAGAAAAACGGTCGAGGTCGATCACGTGTACGAGTCTCCGGTCATGTTATCCGAGACACTGAAATCACCAGGCCACCCGGAGAACCCTGGTGAGAATTACACCGAGTTAGGACCCAATCCTCCTGAATATGCCAACACCAGTGCTAAAAGAGACGACGTCGAGTATGAAATACCTCTCAAGGACCCACCTAGCTTGCCTAGTAGGCAGAAGGAGGGGCAGAAGGCCGAAGAGGCAGAAATCAAATTGTGATTATTCTTTTTTTTTCGAAAGTGCCTTTAGTGGGCTATATACGGATATAAAGATATAAGGATATATACATGTATATCTGTATATGGAGCTGTAGGAAATACGTTTTGGTTTTACGGAATGTTTGTTAATATGTTTACCTGAAAACAAAATCAGTTATATTGGAGTGTTGTTGTTGTTTTTTTTTTGGGGGGGGGGGGGGGTTTGTACAAAGTAACATAATCATGAAATGAATTCGTTGTTTACTTATAAATCAAACATTTACATTATAATAATTGAACATCGGATTTCACTACGTTTACATTATTTACACCAGTCGGAATGATTATACAACTATTGAAATGAAGGGCCTGCTGTTCTAGTATTTCAATACTTTATGTATGTATTTCTTGTATTTCTACTGTACTTCTTACTATTATTTAACTATTTTAACTGCAACAAGAATCATTTATATATGTTTTATATGTTTTGTACATATATGTTTTGTACATAAATCACGAAAATACCAGTTTTCCAGTTGACATGCAGCGACAACAGGTCATGTAACTTCAAAACGGTAGGTCCGATTACGTTAATTTGTGTTTAAAATGCCTGTGCAAGACCTGAAAAAAGTAATAATTGGTTGGGGTGACATCCTCACGCGTTGCCGAGCTATCGGGAAAATAATGATGGTATAATCATACTAAGATGACGAATGATATTTTGTATAGCGTTTAATATAGATTTTGCAAGAAAATAATATCAGATATCATGCGTGCAGTATATATCAAAATGTATATATTCAATAAATGGCTTTCTATAGCTCAGGCGGTAAAGGACCGGTTAATGACGATCGTCCGGAGCTCTCGGATTCGAATCCCGGAGGAATCCCATTTTCTTTTGCTGTTTTTTATTTATATAATAATTATATTTCTGGTCAGTTTCTCTATATGTTTGAATTATTATATAGTATGCATACATTCAAATGTTTCATTATGCAAAACAATAATTAGATTATACAAAAAGGGCTATACAGGGTGCCCCCCCCCCAAAAAAAAAAAACGGAATGGAGCACTTCCCAAAATATAGCAACATAATGATTATGTTCATCGGATAGGGTGTCTTTTCCAATGAACAACGATATCAAGATCAGTCATTTTGGTCGTGTAGATTTTGTTCTAGGGCGCTCTGAGTGCCTGATAAACCGCAATTACTGCCTGTCAGCATTCGAACGAGCAATACGTGCGTTATTGTTAGTGTGCATTCAGCCATGTGCCGAGAGAATGGGCATGGTTTCTCGATGCCATGACGAGCACAAATTGCGATTTATCAGGCACTGACTTGGTAAAAATGAGAACCTGACATGGTGTTACTCAGAGCGCCATAAAACAAAAACTACAAAACCAAAAATACTGATCTTGGTACCGTTGTTATTATGTGCATATTTATACTCCGTTTCTTAATGGTGTGTATGGTGTAAGACATGGATTGTACATTATATATGAATGTATAACTAATCTATTCTTCAATATTGTGTCACATATTTGGTCTTGCTTTTTAATTAAAGCAATTTTAAAGCAAATTACGAACATAAGGAATTATTATGGGAACAAGGGCTCTTTTAAAAGGTGGTTATATGATGTGGGAAATAAATGCTATATAACAAAGGAATTATTATGGGAACAAGGGCTCTTTTAAAAGGTGGTTATATGATGTGGGAAATAAATGCTATATAACAAAATAATAAGATCACGATGTCTTTATTTAGTATGTGGCAAAATATATTATTTCATCAATAAAACGTTGATAAGTTTCCCGTTCTGTTCTGTAGTGTTGAGACATTCACACCGTTACAATATTATGAGGTTTGGGCTATATGATGGTTAGATCCAGCGGCGTAGCAACATCCCGAACGTAGCGACTGAACGGAGGACCATGCGGGAGGATGTTTCACAAAGACATGTTTTGTCATTGCGACTTTTTTATGGTGGCATTATAAGGAAGTTTTGGCCAAAATGTAACAAAATTAAAATAAAAAATTTGGCAAACTTTGGCTAATATGTGTATGTGTTTGTTTGTGTGTGTGTGTGTGTGTGTGTGTGTGTGTGTGTGTGTGTGTGTGTGTGTGTGTGTGTGTGTGTGTGTGTGAGTGAGTGAGTGCGGGTTGAACCCATTCGCATCCGGACGGAGCGATATATTTCTACACCAAACTTTTAAAAAGGGAGAAGATTCAATAAGAACCAGTTTCGTTTTTTTTAGTTCGTTGATTTGGCCGCTGTTATGTTTACTTGCTAGAGAGCCACTTTGGAAAGTCCAGCCCAGCCCAGAGTACTTGAACTATTTCAGTTGATTCGAAATAAACTGTACCACTTCGTGTCTTTTTCCATTTATTTCGTTGTGTTCACTAACAATAGGCAACTGGCAAGTTATCCTGACCACCGAACTGACCTTTTTTAATTTAACTGACTATATAATTTAGCCCCCTTCCGCGTCAATATTATGTAATTTCTACAATTTGCCCTCGCAAAATTTGAACTACTCATCGGCATGTGCAGAAAGTGATGAATGGTTGGTATGTGTCGTTTTGTGATCTGATTTGTCTTCTGAAGATTGTGTAAACATTTTTCGTTAAATGCAATATGATATGTCCCATGCTTTTATTGTATTAGGTATGAGAGAATCGCTATATTTCTAATGAAGTTTTGTGGAATTGAACAATGTTACTACATTAGATTCCTTTAAAGGGATTAGTAACATTGACCAAATCCTCAAAATCCAATCAGAATTTTAGCGGTTCCCCCATACCTTATTGGATTCGTCCTTACAACAGAATCATGGGACACGTTTCAGTTTTTAGAATATCTCTTTCGTTAAAAAGATATTTACGTTAAAGTGTTCAGTTGTTAAACTATCCACGGGATAGTCATTAACGTGTACAAAGTCAGTGTAATGAGTTAGAAAATATTACTTTGCATTTTTTGCTCTATAACGTCCGTTTACCTTTAAATGTTCAAATAACACCGAGGGGACATATCAGATAACAACAATAAACATTGTATAAACCATTCATCACTTTTTCACATGTCAACAAAGTATACTAGATCCCTGCAATTTATATTGGTGTTAAACCGCGTTATGTAATTTGTGTATCCAGTAAAACGACACAATAATAGTACACATCAATTCAATTGAACCGCGTTTATTATGTTTGTGTTGTAAATAATATGGAACAGTACAACATGCTATATTGCTTAATTACGCATAGCACATGAGCTGATCACATGTACACATCAATTGAATTCAACTAAAATGTATTGAGTTTTCAATCCATACAATGGGATTACAATCCTTTCTTAAACACGAGATACATGAACATTATAATAACCTAAAAGGCCATTATAATGATAATGATTACAACGTTACATATTAACACATATAAAGCAATCATATGCATATACATTGCATAGAAATTCATATAATATTTTGTCGTACATCATACCAAATGCAATTGATGCATAGTTTGCTATTAGACTAGTGTTTAGAGGTCCAAATCTTCTTAAATGTATTATATTTACTCATACTTTAAAAATATCGGAATAAATTATATTAATCCGTCAAAAAAGACGGTCTTGAAAGGGTGAGCTTAACACAAACCATAACGAAGTGAACGTCAGATTCCACACAAATGTTATAAAGTGGGCATACTCAGTATTCTTTTATCAAGTGGAATAGTTTTGTTGTGTCTCTGATGACGACCCTCCGTACCGGAGAGAACACAGTGTGAACACACTGTTTCACAGTGTGGACCAAAGTGTTTAAAGGTGTTTAATTGGAGCGTTTTAACAGTGAAAACTAACTCGCACTGTGAACGAACACGCTGCGAACACACTGTGAGCGCACTGTCGACACGGGTGTGAAATTGCCTACCTTCACAGTGTGTAAAATAGTGCGCTCAAACTGTGTATCTCAGCAATTTCACAGTATATTTACAGTGTGTTTACAATATGATGAGTGTTCATACTGTAAAAACGCTCCAATTTACATTATACACACAGTGTGTTCACACTGGGGTCCCCACTGTGAAACACTAAGGTCGAGCTGTTCAAGTTTAGAAAATCTATTTTTAATGAATTAGTTACAACAACATTTGATAATTATACAAATTGAAATTATAAACAAGCGCATATCATATTTCACATTGCCAATTACAAAAAAAAAACATTTATACAATTATTATTAAACAAGTTTCATTGACTTTTAAAATAATCATGTCATATAAGCGGAATCAGGAAGAATATAAATACGGAGGGATTCACTAAAAAGCATGGCTTGTAGAATGCATGGATCCCTCAAAAATATATATGTTTTACAAGTGAAAGTGACATTATGGGAACATACGTTCAGTGACGTAGCGTACGTACGCGGCCCTCGAATTATAGTTTTTTATTTGTTTATTTAAACACTTTTTTTTACTCTACCACTTTGTTTTAATTTTGTTCAAAGGTGGCATGTGGTAGTAGTAGTTATTAGTTATTTATGTTATGTATTTATTATTTTATTCATTTATTTATTTATTGTTATTTGTATTTATTTATTTTTCATTTATTTACTATGATTATTTTTTATTTATTTATTTTATTCTTTTTTATTTTATTTATTTATTTATGTTTAATTTTATTTATTTATTTATTTTATTTTATTATTTGTTTTGGGGGCGGGGGGTGTCATACTAACACCAAATATGTAACTAAAGCTGTATAGTTTTCTTGACGCGGAATATTGAACCAAAAAATCACCACCATAGCTACCAAATTGTTGTAATTCTCCCCCAAATATTGAAATCTCCCCAATACTGATTTTGATGAACGGGCAGGGGTGCATACAGTTTAACTAAACCCCCATACAAGGAAATGTATTTATCGGTAAAAAGAATATTCCGGGGCATGTAAAGACTAACAATAACATTTATTTATGAGTGAACAACAGCTTTGACAATAATGATATGCTAATGATAAAAACTTCGTAAATATTCAAATTATATATTTATACAGCGTGTGAGTTGTACTGCGCATGTTCACGACACATTTCGCTGCTGTATACAAATTATGAAGACTAAACCCACGTATTTGTGAGACTATCTTGGCAGATAATGAGATCTTCCGGCGCCTCATGAATAAGCCAGACCAAAATACAGAGTTTCTAATGTGACCAACTCTTTTGGCTGATTTAAAGTTGTGCCATTTGCACTATACGGTAGCCTTTTTTAAAAAAATGCTTAGACCACTGTCAAATTTAAGTGACAGGCGCGTTACCATTGATACAGAGGGCATATTTTAGAAAAAGCGGGAACATTAGACCAAGCACTTTTTGATCAATTTTTTCGAAGTTTTTCTCTTTTTTTTCCATTTTAAAATACTTAAAAAATACTTCGAAAATTAGCTAATGACATACCAAAAGGTGTATAGTCAGTTGTGTAAAAAAATACCTACCACATATGTTCTGCCTTCAATTTGATTTAAAACATGAGCTTATACAAATTGTATGTATTTTGTCCATTCCTTACATGTACATTAAAGGCATGGTTTTTTACACATTTTTTTACCATAGAAAGGTATCTCCAGTTCTTATGTGATTTGTATATTAGCACTTTGATTATTGGTGCGAGTTGCCAAGTGGCATTAAACTCTATTGGAGATACGCCTTTGAATATGAAGTGACACTACCGGGAAATACACAGGAGTTTGATATAATGCAATTAGGCTGGACAATCATGCTGAACCAACCAGCGATTCCCAGGTATCCACATTGTGAGATTCTGAGAACCCCTACATGGTGCACACGGCGCACGTCAGCTCATAACCATCGATATAAGGTTGGCATGGAAGACCCGCTCCGGCAATACAACGAGCCTCCACCATGTACAGAAGGACGCCCTCTTGGTTACCGTCCGTGCCTGCCTTGGCCTCGAACGCGCGGTCAACGCAGATGAACTCTGTCCTCGTTTGTGTGTAATGCTGGGACATCAGGTAACCCGCGTACTCGAGCCGCCAAGCGTCCGAATGGCACACGTTACGCGCAGGAATCATCAACACGCTCGTGCGAGCAGCAGGCGCCCTGCACACCGCGCATACGGGCGTGTGATTGTTCACAGAACGCGTACGCTCGAGTGCCGCACTCGTCTGGTACTCGGAAGAATACAGAAGGCCCCGACTAGTACTAGTCGGATCTACTTCGTCATAGATCGGCTCGTTGGGAAGACAGCGCCGCTACCGGTATGGGTGTAAAGAGCACCTCCAATAGTTCCTAAGTATTAGAACACAAAACAAATATGGTATACATGGTAATACGTTCAGAAGTACTTTGAAGCACTAAATTGGGTTTCTGGGGACTCGGTAACCTCTATGGCACCCAGTGCAATGGTTTCAGTCATGATTTTCCAAATTGATATTTGATGAGAGTTCATATGAATAACATATCTGAATGATATGTGATATCTAAAATAATACCAACAAATTGTTTTCCCTCGTAAAAAAGAACATTGATTTTACCACCGATCGTTCGAAGTCAGAAACTTTTGACTACATTCAAGCGTTCCGGAACGCTCTTCAAATCATTCTTAACAACCTCCATGATTATAATAGGGAAACATTTGGAAAATCAAAACCAATTGCATTCTTAGGTTTCCATAAGCCAAACAACACGGTACGAGAAAATTGTGAAAGCTCTG
This sequence comes from Echinarachnius parma, assembly GCA_037951105.1. Classification (NCBI taxonomy): domain Eukaryota; kingdom Metazoa; phylum Echinodermata; class Echinoidea; order Clypeasteroida; family Echinarachniidae; genus Echinarachnius; species Echinarachnius parma. Next base: position 247,117 of record JBAMJV010004627.1, on the reverse strand, counting down.
TGTGATTTTGGTTGAATTTGACAAAGTTTACAGGCTAATTGATCATTATAAAAACAATGTTTTTAACAATTGCACACTTTTCAACAGGAACCCATTCAGTCAAAATACAGATATTTCTGACAATTCCGAGGGGGGAAAAGGTGAAACTCTATGAGAATACATGCGCTTCTGTACACAAAACAAATATAATATTTGTACTGAAACCAGTCAATTTTGAGGGGGAAAAAAAAAAAAAGCTCTCAACTTGGCAACCAACGCGAAACGCAAGTCGACCCTCACCTATACCGTAAAAGTTTGACTAGAGGCGCTACTGGTTTAGAGGAGTATCAATAGCGCCAGCAAACATCCAAAACGATCCAGTATAATGAATATGTATCTAGCCTTTTGTCAACGATCTTCGAGCCGGTCTAAATGAATATTCATGATAGCATTATCACGCAAAGTTAGAAAAGATGAACGTTACTAAGGGTTGAAATCCAATCAAGCAAGCAGAAGTAGCTCTTGGGTCGGTGGTTGGTGCAAATCAGGATAAGGTAAAATTGCATCACGGTATGAAGAGCCGTAGGTTCAAGACGTACTGGATAAGTGATTTATTTGTTATTTTTTATTTCATAGGAAATTTTGTTTTAACAGATGCCAGCGTTTTGTGCATAGGAATGGGAATGAAAATTATCATTTCTGTGTTAACTTAAATACACAATTATTACATTCAGGTGAGTGAAGTCCTGACATTCTGCTAGTAATAGTATTAAGCTTTATATATTAGTGGATGGAGGGGGTAGGGTCATTTTAAAATTGATTCATCACCCTGTTTCAGCCAACTCTTCATCAAGCACAAATTTTATTTTACTCTTTTCCGACCAAGAATTAATAACAACTTATGAATAGGAAGCAATGTTGAGCAACCCAGCCCCCCCCCCCCCCCCTCCCCCCCCCCCCCCCCCACACACGCACGGACACAAACACACCCGTTATAGTATACATGCACACAGCACACGCACGCTATGACTACGATTATGTTCATTATGCATGGTTTGTCAGATTCGAACTTGAGATGCCGTGTCATGCATTCTTTGATTTTATGCTGCTAGTGCTGCACGTTGTAACTTGGAAACTGCTATGTTATGCAATATGTTTCTATCTCTATAGTTGAGATGAAACTCAAGAGATTATGCAAATATATATGTTGTTGCTATTCATTTGAAATAGTGTGAATAGTCTTGTTGGTGGTGCATCATGAGTTCCTTTTCAAAACAGATAATGCGGAGAGCACAATGAGGATAACGATTGCTTGGACAGAATAATACAGTTCGAACAATAATGTTCCTCCTAGCGCCTCAAATAATGCAATAGATCGTACACTTGTTCTGAATAATTATACATAAGCATGAATGAAACATGTCGAAGATGTGTGAAAGGGCTGAAAGAATATGCTTTAAATTCCGCTTCAGAACGTGGTTCAACGGTAGATGGTATTGGTCTGTTTTTAGATCTCAAAGTACGCGGATCAAATCCACCCAAATGAAGTCCTGCGTTTTTTTTAATAGTATTAGTTGTTGGTTCTGTTTCCCTGTTTTGTGTCATTCTCCTTTCATTTCACTTTTTTTCTCGTCATTTTTTGTTCATTATATTCTTTTATTTATTTTGTTTTAAATTGTTTCAATTCATTTGTTTCTTTTGTAACCTGCATTTAAAAACAATGTTTTCATGATTGGTTTTGTTTGCATTCATTCAAATACAGTACGCACAAAGCGCACACACCTCACACACGTTAATACCAGAATAAAGTTAGCAAGTATCTGTAATCCCAATATAAATCAATTGTTGGCCCAAAGTCCACTCAGATTGATAAAGGGACAACATTTCTCCTCCGATAGACAAGATCGCTACTATATTTTCTTGCCCAAGTGCTTCAAAATATGACGACATCTGGGATAACCTCGATCACTTAATCGACTGTAAATCAACGGCATAATATGCCATTACAAAATGGACTATCATGCAGAGAGCGCTATAATGCATAGTTACGTAATATTCAAACAGATCGACTGCTTGTACGAGGTTTATCTGCCTAGTAACAGCTTCAGTGTGCGTCGTAAAATATGATAACAAAAGAATCACATGGAAACCAAACAGGTGATCGTGATGAATAGAAATTCAACTGGAAAGAGAAAACTAGTTACCTTATTAGATGAACATAATGCTTAAATATAGAGCGATTTTGTAATAAATATTTGTACATGGAATATTTTCTATGGAATGATTTGTGAAAATACTATAACATGTTAATGTAAAACACATTCCCTTATTCAAACATATCAGGAACCAATGGCTATGAGGCAGAATGCATGTTGTACATACATACTCGATAGCTACATTGCTATTTAACATGTTTAATTTGATTGAATTATTTGTAATTGTTATCTACCAGCATTTAGGGGATTTGGCTTTAAGGCGCGTATTTTCTTAAAGTAATTCTAATACAATACGTAATCCTCATTGATTTACTGGTCGTGATGTTCAGTGAAATATTTTGGAGGGGTCGAAGGGGAAGGATGATGGGTAGCTTGAGAGACATCGTTAAATGGACCAAGGCCCAAGGGTGTCGAAAATTCATAACAAACATTATTTTAAAAACACGTTACAAGTTACAAGTTGCCCCTTCCCCCTTTACCACTATTTGGCGGCCTTGGGGAAACAACTGAATAAGTGGTCTCGGTCTCGGCCTCGAACATTTTTGGCGACGGACATGCACCCCCCCCCCCCCCCCCCCCCCCCATGGGCGTCGATACTTACGTAATACCCATTCATCAGGGGGATGGATGAATAGATCATCCCCCCTGATGAATGGGTATCAATGACAGATCGACGCCCATGCCCCCCCCCCCCCCCCCCCCCCCGCCTACACGACTCTTAACTATTGTGTTTGTGTGTGTGTGGGTGGGGTGTGGTGGGGTGGGACAGGGAATGCCATTATTTCACCTGAATGTCATAATTGTGTATCTGACAAAAAGTACATGATTTTCCTTCCTATTCCTATGCACAAAACGGTGGCATTTGTTAAAACAAAATTTCCTATGAAATCGAAGTATAAAAACATAATTAATCCAATGCGACTTGAACCTACGGCTTTACATACCGCCATGCCTAGAATGATTTGCACCAACCACCGACCCAAGAGCTACTTCTGCTTGCTTGGTGGGTTTTTTACCCTAAGTAACGTTTACCTCTTCTCAATTTTACATGATTATGCTATCATGAATATTCATTAAGACCTGCTCGAAGATCGTTGACAAAGGGCTAGATACATATTCATTATACTAGATCCTTGTGGACGGGGCTGGGGCTGTTGATAATACCTGCTAATACTGTGAGAAAGTAGCGCCTCTAGTCAAACTTTTACGGTATGCGCCCAACTCGCTATCACAATCCGGTGTTCATGTGTCCAGGGGAAATTTAAAGGGATAGTTGAGTTTTGGTATAGAGGGCGCTGCACATAATTTTTGTTGTGAGGTAATGAAAACTGAGTGTCAAATTTGAAAGAGCATACCATTTTAAGGACAGAAGAAACTTAATTTGATAAAAATCGGTTCATAGATGGCTGAAATATCCATAAATATAACATGTTGACCCTCTCAATAATAAAATAATTTTGAACCAGCAGTTGAAAAAAATGCTTAAACTTTTCAAAAATGTACAAAAGATGTTTTTTAATAGTTGTTGATGATCTCTCTAATCATTTTAATAACAAAACATCACGTGCACAATTTTGTATTAGCAATGGGTGAAACCAATGAGAATTTAGAAAGCGCCCTTACGATTTTGAACTGCTCTTTTTGAATGATAACAGGCTAATTACCTAGTCGTTTGTAATTGTGTATACCTTTCGAGCATGGTGGAGTTATAACTATTAGTTTGTAATGTAATGGTACAGGTTTGGGTTACTAACCTTCAGTTTGACCAAAACGGTACTCTCTGATCTCTACCAAAACTCAACTATCCCTTTAAACAAGGGATATCTTTCACAGGCACACTGTAGAAGTGTGTGTGTCATGTGTAAAAGCAATGTGTCGTGGCATATTAGTTCAATTTGTATTTATTAAAGTTCATTTTATTGAATTAACACCAACACACGTCATGAATGAGTTAAGTGTGTAGTATGAATAAATTGATTGTCCGTATGTATGTGTGTATATTTGTGTTTGAGTCTATATACATGTGTGTCTCCGTTTGTATGAAGGCTCGAAAACGGACCGAAAAAGGTTTTTTAAACCGTCCGAATGACGTCAATGACAATTCTCCCTAGATGGACACTTATTCCTGTAACACCGGCGTCTAACTCGATCGCCATCCAACTCACCAATTAACTCGACCATCAACTCGACACTCAACAAGACCACTCAACTCGCCATAGCAACACCTAAGTCAACCAGTGGAGAGTGAGCCCTACTGCACTTTGTTGACTAGGCACGTTGACTGTCATTCGTTACCTTTTCGTTTTCACACGTTGACGCTCGTTCAATCATGCCGCGCTCGCACGAACACAGGCACGCATAGGAAGCACATGCAGTCGGCTAAGCCTAACCATTTCTTGCCCGACCCTGGCCCATGGACATCGCCACGGCATGCCGTAGTGATAGACGATGCCGTACAATAAAATGTAGACGTTTGCATTCATTTAATTCATTTCATACTTTACAAACAGGCCAAACACATGTTTGTGCCATTGGCTTGGCATCGTACGCAATCGCTATGCAAGAGTATGACGTCATAAACAAGACACGGTGACCGTCGTTTGGGTCGCCGGCGAGGCGACTAGTCAACATGTAACAACGAAATCACGCTATTGTCTAGACTTCCGCTTCCCTGAGTCAACACTCATTTTAGTTCCCACCACGGCATTTCATGAAGCGCCCAACTCACCAACAAGATTCGGCGCCGATCTCATCGTCCAACTCGACACCCAACTAGGCATCCATCTCGCCATCCAACTCACCAACTATACTTGATACTCACCTAGGCACCTAATTCTATCGTCATTGCATTTGGCGCCAAACTCTACATCGAATTCGGCAACCAACTTTCCATCCAACTCACCAACAAATTCACCAACCAACTCGACACACTCAAGTAGGCATCCAACTCGTCATCTACTCCCAATATAATCGATACTGAACTAGACACTCAACTCGACACCAATTTCGCAATCCATCTCACCCACGAACTTCAAACTCGACTAGTTCGGCACCCAACTTGCTATCCAACTATCCAACTCACCTACGAAGTAGATACCCAACTCGCCAGAATAACACCTAAGTCAACACAATTTGGCAATCAACACAGTATCCCATGCAGCACCCAACTCGCCAAAATAATTCGGCGCCGAACTCGCCCTCAACTCCACAACCAACTCAATACTCAAATAGGCACCCAACTCGTCATCCCATGATGCGCCAAACTTAACAGGCGAATTCGGCACCCAACTCACTAACCAACTCGACACTCAATTATGCACCCGACTAATTGTCATCTAACTCCCAATTCATCTTGCCATTCGACACGCCAACAAACTCGAAATTTAACTAAGCATTCAACTCGACATCAAACTCACTATTAAACAAACTCGCCACCAAACTCACTGGTCATCCACTTTACCGGATGCTCGGTATACAATGAGATATCTAACTCACTAACCAACTCAACAATCAACTAGCAGGCGTTCAACTGGAGATCGATCTCACCCACCAACTTACCAGCCACTAGGTTGGATGCTCGGTATTCAACGAGGCATGTAATTTATATTAAATTTGGCACTGAACTCTAATATCTATTTACATTTAAAACTAATTGAAAAAGATTACCAAAATAATGTGTCGAGTCATTATTTCTTTAGTCCATTTATCACTGTACACAGTATCGCAAAATATTATATGTGAATCTTCATTCACCTCTGTACAATGTATCGCATACTAAATAGACGGTAAACCTCATTAATGAGTATATTCTTTAAACAGTAATTGACACTTGTACATGTATTGCCAATTTGTTGTTATCAAATGTCATTACGAACAAAGTCTTATTACTTGTAGCATTTTCTTGCATATTCTATAAACGTTTGTGATTTACTGAATTATATAGGTTACCTGTATAGATAAGCTCCGCCCCATCGGCGCAATCAGATTTCCCCCAGCGAGTGTAAACAGCGCCACCATGCGATATGTTTCTGTTAGTGACCTCTGGATGTCTCGGCATGGTCGAGGACTGTTCGTAGCCAGGGTTACCGCTATATGATGATGGACCAGTATCGTGGGGAACGTCCACTACGTATTGCGATATAATATGAACAAATGGTAAACGTATCAAATTAAATATATATGTGATACAAAACACATACAGTGTCGGTATTCATGTATTAAAGGAAAACATATTCACACTATACTAAAGGCCCAAATAATACAGAACAATGAAGAATGGCGTTTGATACATTGTATAGTCCATGATTTATATTATGTGTACATTTTGAAACAATTCACGTATATACTAAAGGAAACAATATTCACACTATTCCTTGAGAATTTAGTAATATTGTCCACATCCTCAAAACTTACTTGGAACTCTAGTGGTCCTCCTATACCTTATTATATTCGCATTGACAATAAAAGCACGGGATAGGTTTCGGTATTTATAATTGCCATTGCATTCAAAAGGTATTTACGATTGAAGTGTTCAAATGTTAAATTGTCTACGGGATAATTTAAGTCGTGTTCAAAGTAAGTGCAATGAGTTATCACTTTGCATTTTTGCTTATATCTCAGCCAAAAAATATATCCAAATTTTACTTTGTGGTCATATCAGAATTCAGAGCACACAAATTCACATTTTATCAACCACTCATCACTTTTTCACTTATCAACAAAGTTACTAGATCCATTTAAGGCCCACATAATAAAGAACAACAAAGAATGTCGTTTGATGAAGTGTATAGTCCATAATTCATATTTGTGTCCATTTTGAAATCATTTTTTTTTGACATTGTCAATTTCTTTACCTGGTGGTGTAAGCGAAGCGTCTCGTCCATCGCGCCCGTCTCTCCCGGGTAGCCCGGAGGGACCAGGTGCACCCCGGGGGCCCGGTGTACCTGCCGGGCATAAGAAACACTGGCCTGCAAACCAAGAGAAAAGAAACCGATACACCGTGTCTCAACCATTACACAGCACCATTTTGCATAACATGAAATGTAAATCGGAATGTCCTTTTCAATAATAAAAGTGTATCCAAATGGTATAGTTTGATATCTGTAACAAATGCCAGGCATTTATAATCGCAGTGTTTTTTTTTGTTTAGCGATTTGAATACTACGTGCGCGCGGACGATTTTTAGAAGCACTTTTCTCGGCCACTGAGCGGCACCTCTCGGAAAAATAGGCGGCATCAAAATCATTCTCATTTTTCTTACACCTGAATAGTTAATTTTCGTTTATTTTTCGTTTGCCGGTATTTTCAACTCAGCTAGATCACATCTGAGAAGTTTTAACCCCATTCGTTTGTTAGATTTTGATCACGAAATCCCTAAAGATACCCTTGCATAATTGCCTAAAAAGAGCTCTCGATCCCCAAAATCCGACTTTCGCATTGATTTTGTGTTGCCTGACGGTTATTGGCCGAGGACCTCCTGATTTGCCTCATCAGAAACAAACGCAGATTCAACAAGTTTTAGAATGTCATGTGATATAATTTTACTATCAGCTGAAAATACTGAATTTTCAGTCTATGTCAAGCTGTAACAGTTCTAAATTGAACCAGTCATGACAGCAACAGAGTGCTGTTCATCTTTGCCATCACACTTTCATATTTCAAGTTTCAACCGTTGAATAATCTTTGCCGGTTTTATACCCGATTTCAAACGCGATTTCCAATATTCAACGGAAAGCAAGCAATCTAAAGGTAATTCATAAATTTAATTTGATATCCGAGTGATAGTATTTGATTAAAAAAAAAAAATCCAATTGCGATATGTGTTATGTGTGTGTTATATGTGTGTTTTTGTGTATTTGTGCGAATCCTGAAAAACAAAACAAAAAAACCCTACCTACCTACCCTAATTTTTGGTTGCCCGTTACTCCAATCCAACAATTTTTTTTTTGGCCTTAGTTACATGATCATCGTGCAAACGAGAGAAATTAGAATTAAAAAAGAATCATCTAGTGACAAAATGTTCAGATTTCAGATTTTCAAGAAAAATAAAAAAAATCCAACATTTTCTTTAGATGTCAGGTGGGACTTTGGAAGCAGGCTTATAGTAAAAAAAAAAAAGAAAAAAGGGCAATTATTAATGTATATAACAAGCAGGAATAAACTCTAACAGTAACGGACCACCCAATTTTCAAAACCATAAATATCAAAATGAATGATCAGAATTAATTTGTATTGCTCTAACAAATTTATTTCACTATAATATGTGATATTTCTTACTTAAAAATATAAAATTATTCTAGGACTATCAACAATCCTCTCTAGGACTACCAACAGTTCTTGTTAGGACTCTCCTAGAAAGAATACCAACAGTTCTTTTTAGGACTACACCAACAGTCCTTTCTAGGACTACCAACAGTCCTTTCTAGGACTACCATAGTCCTTTTCAGGACTCACCAATCCACCCATCTCACATGGTGCAACCGCAAACCACACGTATTACAATTATTTGTAAAAAATGTATGAACATTCGAGCTTTTTTTTTTTTTTGCTAACATTCCGTACGGATCATATAATCATATTTTAAATCTTCATAATTACAGAAGGAAGCAAGTTTAAAAATCTTTCCCTGGATATAAATTGATAATTGGCAAACACTTTGATGAAAACATTAAGATAACTGGTCAATTAATTGTCAAATGAAGCCAGGTGATTCCGTTCTGGTAAAGTGGTGATCCGTTACTGGTATAGAGCGTAATTAGGGGTCCGTAAAACGCGAGCCTACTTGCGTATTAGCGGCGGAATGAGTTTAAAGGTAGTGTTGAGTATTGGAATTTCCCGAAGTGCCCCCCGATATTTTTTTGTGAGATAATGAAAAACTCACTGTCAAATTCGAAAGAACAAACAATTTTAATGACATAATAAACTTTATTCAAAATGTTCTTCACCGGCAATCAACGGGCGATATTAGACTTTTTAGAAAAATTAACAAAAATGCTCGAAGATTACTTTGAAAAAAATCAGAATAGGTTTTTAAAAAGTCGTTGATGATATCTCTATTGAATCATTATTTTAACAAACATTAAATGCACATTTTTGTATGAAAAAGGCTAAAACCAATGATTTGTTTTTAAATAGCGCTCTCTTGAGTTGTAACGGCTCTTTTTGAATGATAACAGGGGTTTTACTTAACAGGGTCGTTTGTAATTGTGTATGCTTTTCGAGCATGGTGAAGTTATAACTATTACTTTGTACTGTAATGGTGTAGGTTTTGGTTACTAAAGTTAAGTTTGACCAATACTCAACTATCCCTTTAAATCAACACTATTTTAGCTTTCCAACGATGTACGATAAATAATTTGTCATAGCAAGAAATAGTATGCACTGAGAAGTGATCCGTTACTGGTTGAGCTACGGTACTTGAACTATCATACCTGAATACATCGGGCCCCCATAGGGTCCGAGATACCCCGGGAAGTTGGGGAACTTGACGTCGGAGCCTGCTCCCTGCACGTTCGATGAAGATGGTGCCTCCGTCGGAAGACCGAGGGAGGCATCCAAGTCCCGCCGTGGTCGACTACGACCACCGTCATGATCACGATCACCATCCCGTGTTTCGACGTCGAGGTTCTTCATCATCGAGGGGTGCTTGGAAACGATGTCCAGTGCGGAGAAAGACTGGACGATGTCAGTGACGTCACTCTGTGGTTATCATGATAAAATATATCATGCGAATGATACTAGTGGGGATTAATGTTTCACGAAGACTTTAAGTTGAACTTTATTATAAGTCTACAAAATTAAGGAAAGCCGTTAGTCATGTTAGGTGTTTTGTGAAATTGAGTTTTGAAGAAGACATAACATTTCGATAAAATCGTCGACTTTTCTTTTGTCATGGAGATTTCATGTTTTGGAAGTAACATTTCATAAAAGTCTACCTGAATATTTATATTATGTCTTTTTTTAGGGACGGTGGCCTATCATAATTCTAATTCCAACTCAGAATATAAGTTCAACTTAGAATTGTTTTGAAGTCAGTATGAATGAATCGGTAGATTTCGAAGTAAGATTTAAGGATTTGGACAATGTTACATGATCCCTTTATGAGGTGGGGCTTAGCAAACTGAAAATAATTGATACAAGTTTTAAAACACAATGAGGTCAAAAAGTTTACAAATACCCGAATACAAATAAACAGAAGTCAACATGCAATCGGTTTATTAGTATTGTTTATTTATTTAATCGCAGAGCACGATGTCAACTGTCATAGCACCGTCGTAGCACCGCCGCCCGATGCAAAAACAAAACGCACTCACCTGCAATTTTGCGATTCGATCTCGAAGCATCTCAATCTGCTCCAGGTCGGACGGTGTCGGTTGGTGGTCATAGACTTTGGTCGACGTCGGACGACCGCTGTACGTGTCCGAACCTCCTGATGACAGTGTCCCGGCTTCGATGATTACGGGCTCTCTTGCGATGATATCGACGATGATGACGAGGATCGTGAGGGTAGCATGCTTGAAACCGACCGCCATCTTTATAGAATCAGACAGCGATTATCTCCTGCAAGAAAAGCGTAGAAATATGAATATATAATGCATTAGCGACCTAAACTTATGCAATGGATATTTGAAGACAAATGTAATTTTCCTCCGTAGTGGAAATCACACTATTTTAAGAATGAACCAATACTGAAGTTTATTTTGAACCCATTGCTCACAATAAAGTAGCTGCAGGAAAAATAAATCGAAGTTTACGGAGGAAAATTACCAGTAAAATGTACTAAAATAACTTCTAGAACTAAAAGAACTAAAGGAAAATAAGAAAAATTCACCACCAATTAGTGCTCGCATACCTGTCAAATCTGATTTCAAAAAATGTTGTGCCCTTCTTACTGGATCCGACGAGAATAATATAAATGCATAAAATGCTCATTCTCTCGGAAAAAGTTCACGACAAACTGTGAAATATGATTGTAGTGCGAATCATATCTATATAGATACCATGTACATTATTATAGCACCGTGTGAAATTGAATAAGCTGCCATTGACCAATCAGAAACAAGGGAAAGGGGAAACTTCTGAGGGTCCCGGAGTCTCGAAAGACACCCCTCCCAAAAAAAAAATTTAAATTAAAAAAAATAAAAAATAAAACAAACTGGATAAAATCAAAAAATACATACAAAATACAATCATGACGTATGAGTGAAGGACATATCACCATATGGGGTAGATTATGTACCCATCGACCCATGGGCGTCGATACTTACGTAATACCCATTCATCAGGGGGGATCGATGAATGGATCATCCCCCCCTGATCAATGGGTATCAATGACAGATCGACGCCCGTGATCGACCAACTGATCATAAACCAAACCATACAAAGTCAGAAAGAACGTTTAACACTAAGTATGACGTATTAGAGCAGTATATAGAGATTTATACCAACGCATGGGGTAAAATATTCAAACATCAACCATCTGCTCATAAGCAAGTGAAAGAGAAAACAGTCTCGAAATCCCGAATAGTTTGGTTAAAGGGATCTAGTAACATTGTCCAAATCCTCAAAATTTCATTCGAATTCTAACGGCCCATCATACCTTGTTGTATTTGTATTAACAATATAGAAGCATGGGACATGTTTTGGTTTTTCGAATTTGCATTTTGTTAGAAAGATATTTACGATTGAAGTGTTCAGATGTTAAATTATCTACTGGATAGTCGTAACCGTGTACAAAGTCAGGGCAAAGAGTAAGTGAATATTCGTTTGCACCTTTGCTCATTACTCGGCCATATAACGTCCATTTAACTTGAAATGTTCACGCAATACCCAGTGGACATATATAACAACAATATATATTGTATCAACCATTCATTACTTTTTGCACACGGCAACAAAGTTACTAGATCCCTTTAAGTTAAAGGGATAGTATAGTTTATGTCAAACATAATTGTAGTACCTAAAACTTGTCAGTTATCATTAAAACTATAATTAAATGATGCTTGAATGGTAGAAAAAAACATATACACGGCTATGTTACAGGGCTGTTTTCATTCAAAGCTGCTGTTAACATTAGAGTGCGCCCTCCAAACACCTCAAGTTTTAACCATTTTCTAAATCACAAGGTGTGAATGTGATAATGGTAAAAAATAGTTATTCAATAGACAGATAGATAGATCACCAAAAACAATTTAAAAACCATTTTAGTATATTTTCAGAAATGTGTAGGATTTACAAATATTTTCTTAAATTATGGAATAAAAGTTGGTCCCAAACATTCATTTCAGATGATTATAGAGAAACTTTGAAAACTAAGGGGTTTCCGGAACAAGCACCGCACTAGGAGATCTCGGGTTCGAATCCCGGAGAAATCCCATTTTCTTTGCTCTTTTTCATTTAAAAACAATTATTTTTCGAAACGCCCTCTAAACCAGAACTGTGTACCGCTTTAACTTATATCACTGCAGTGGGGTAGAACAATGTGTCGACATCGACCAACGGAGCTGCCATACACATGTTAAACAAGTGTTCAAAAAGGGGAAATTTCTTTCAGCTTCGAAATAGCAATATTAGGAATCCAAAGATTAAGGATTCTGAGAAAGGGAACATTGTCCGCCGTGAAGAGGTGAAACGGGAAAATTTCTGGCAATCGCGAACTCAAGAAGACTTGAGCAGTAGGAAATGTAAAATGTGAATATGAAATTGGAAAGCAACAACACATTAATTGGGACAAAGAAATAGTATTTATTACCAAACGGAGAAAATGAATTTCAAGAATGTATTAACAAATATATTAGACTATCAAATCATAACCGTAGACCATAACAATTAGAAGGCATCCGGTATTTTGCAGCAGCTAATCTTCCTAGTAGATGTTATTTATGTAGAGGTATTATAAAAAATATCAAGAAAATGTGATTTAAAAGAAATGCTACAAAAAGGCGAACTGAACAATGTAAAGAACAAGAAAAAATACAGTATTTGTGAAGACGGTTTATTGAATATGTTCCGAAAACCTGTCAGCATGGATTCCTGTATAAAGGTGATACCACCGCGCAGCTAGATATTAATTATTGTTTGGCCTGTAAACAAGTGACTCGGGAACATTTCTCAAAAATCCCGGATTCTCGAAAGATTGGCAAAATAATTGACGGAAAAAAGAAGAAAATAAAGATTAATACAAAATACGACAGACTCAAAAGCAATAAAGATATGATGTCGGACCGTATGTTAATATTGATTTACAGCTCGTAACCTGGACGAGTCATCGTGTGGGTTAAACACATCCTTCGGGGACATTTTGTACGTGCATATTCCCGACAGATTGCGGAAAAAAGTCGGAAAGAACTATATCGGACAAATATAATCAAAACAACATTTACAAAGATATAATATTGGGCCGTATGTTCATAATAATGATTTACAGCTCGTAACCTTGACGAGTCAACGTGTGGGTAAAACACATCATTCGGCATGTTCGGGAACATGGTTTTGATAAGATGGAAAGAAAGATATCGAACAAATATCACGAAAACAACATTTATGAAAGCAATACAGATATGAGCCCGGATTCACAAAGGAGATTTGTAGGAGGTTTGTACAAACCATGGTTTGACCATGGTCTAATAATAATAATAATATATAGCATTTATAGAGCGCCATGTATCTAGGTGCCCTATTCAGAGGCGCATTATTACCCTTGGTCATCAGGTACAGTTCAAACCCAACACAATTATATTGTGCACCAGCTCAACTCCCAAGGGAGCATACTAGCTCAAGCTGCCCAACGGGCGCTGAAGGCTAGTTAACACCCGACCAAGTACCCATTTATACTCCTTGGTAGAGAGCAACAATGTGGATTAATTGTCTTGCTGAAGGACAAACGGAATGGGCAGGGTTCGAACTCGGGATCTCGAGATCAGAAAGCGCGCGCTCTACCGATCTTGCCACTCCACGTCTACATATATATGGAAAGCTGCTCGTATACAAGTAAAACAATTAATAATGTATAATGATATGACTGTTAGAGCTTGCTTACCAGCAAATTTCACCATATGAGAAGACAAACATTTATTTGGTGCATTTTGTAAATGTGTACCATCAACATTGTTAACAAGTAAGGAGTTTACATTCTTTCTCCATCAGTTTACAAATGGCATTCCATAGATGTAACCATGGTAATAAAAAAACATGGTTTGTACAAACCTCCTACAAAGCTCCTTTGTGAATTCCACCCCATGTCGGACCGTATGTTAAAATTGATTTACAGGTCGTAACCTGGACGAGTCAATGTGTGGGTAAAACACATCCTTAGGCATGTTCGGGAACATGGTTTTTGATAAGATGGAAAGAAAGATATCGAACAAATATCATAAAAACAACATTTACAAATATGAAAGCAATAAAGATAATGATCTTGGGCCGTATGTTAATAATAATAATTTACAGCCCATAACCTTGACGAGTCAACGCGTGGGTTTAACACAGCTTTCGGGGACATAAAATGTTTGTACGTGCATACTCCCGATAGATCGGCAGAGAAATAAAGACTGAGAGAACGATATTGAATATAATGCAAACACAGACGCAGGCTTAACAGAGAGACAATGTCAAACGAGCGTCGAAAGTATGAAATTTTAATTATCATATAGTCATAATGAAAGATTCGTATTTTATTCAATGGTATACCTATATACATATAGGTGGACAGTATGCAGTAGGCAGTAACGTAGCAGGCATTGACCTACAGTAAACAATCGTGTTTAAGCGCGCGATTTCTAGCTACGCCACTGTCGTGCCCCCCCCCCCCCCCCCCCCCCATACGGGCTACGCCACTGAACGTGAGAAGTTACCCAAGCTTATATCTAGAGAGAAGGGGCCGTATTCTGAAAGCTCAATTTACAAAGATTTTAAGTTGAACTTAAATTTAGGTTGGGCTTAAAGTTATGGAGAGCCATTTGTAGTGTTTTTGAATGAAAACAATATTCGAGAACAAAAATGCACAAATGTCAGACTTCTAATGAATTATACAACAATAATATTAAATTTCCTTGATAATAAAAAAGTGTATCAACTCTTCGTCAGTTTTTGCACATGTCAACAAAGTTACTAGATCCCTTCAAAACAATCCAAAATATCCACCCAACCATCATACTTGGAAGCATGCATGCACCACGTCACCGACTGATAAAGTCAGACAATGATATTTCATTTGCAAAACCCACACACACACACACACACACACGCAAATTCAGCAAAATAAGACACACACAAACACATATCTTGCTACGTTTTATCTAATTTAGATATACAAAGTAGCAAGATTTCTATTCAAAATAAAAGGATACAAAACAAGTATTTAATATGGATCACGTTTTAATTGATAACGCAACAGACATATGGGGTATAAAGTAAAGATCAGATGAAAAACATTTGTTTAATTCCAATTCGAGATATTTGCTATTAAACCGGCTGGAAAGCAATTCAAAATAACAGGAAAAGGTGTGATGAAATTATTATTATTATCATTATTATTATTTATTCGGCATTTCATACAAAGTACAATGTGAAAGTACAAATCGAACAGTGAATTCACGGTAAAAAGCACCCCTGGCCTGGTGAGCCTTCCCAAGTCGCCTGGCAGGAAAAAAGAAGTCTTGAATTCCTATGACCCATATATACGTCTTTCCTGCCGACTTGGGGAAACCACCAGGGGTGCCTTGTACATAGAATTGTACAATGATAAAGAATATGTTATAAAAGAGTATGTGATAAAGAGTATGATAAAGAGTATTGTTATAACTCGCATGTGTAATTAACAACTTAGCCCCCCCCCCCCCCCCCCCCTTGACAAATCCTGGCTACGGGGCTGCGCCCCGTACATGAACATACCACGTATGACAATCTCTATGCTCATCATGCTCAGAGCGTTGTATACTAGTCATTCCTGCATAATCATGATAGACAAACCTTTCGCTCACGTAGAGACGGCCGGGAGACAAATTTAGAACCCACATGCCCCAATGGATTAAAAACAGGAATTACCTTAATGTGGGTATGAGTATATACTGTATATTAGAGTTAACCATAGGTTTAAAAATCCATTCAGTTATTGTAAAATATATATATAGACACAATGCACAGAAGGTATGTAAAACCACATCAGGACATTGATACTGAAGCCGCGGGGTGTCAATACACATTGACGAATCGAGTAAACAGAGGTGTTTTTAGCATATGTTCGCGAAATTTGATTTGCGCGGATATTATAAATAGGATATATTTTCATGACAATGTTCGCGAACTTCGAAAATTAAGGTATATTTTCTAAAAAAGGGTTACATGATCTATGACGATGTTCGCGAAATGTGAGCATAGCAACATAGAGCATTGTGAAGGTGTTCTGCCATCCCATAGATGAGCTAGTCCCAAAATGGCGCCCATCGAAAATTATGAGAGTCAGAGATCTTGCGACAAGCTGTACATCTCTACACACTGAGAACTACAACAAGGTTCGACAAGCTACGACTCTCCCAGACCTCTAATCCAGGAGAGTATATAAAATTGAGAGCTCAGGTAGCCTGCAACCGTATCATAAGTGCACATTTGTATATATATAATCTTGTACGCACTTGACATCCTGTAAAGGGGGCTGTTTTTAAACGCAAACATTAGGGTCATTTTGTAAGGCCATGTGTTGTACCTGTTTTTGCGTTGAAAAGGGGTGTGATGTTATGAAAATGTTTTTGAAAAGCTTTGAAATAGGGGGTAATTTTAAACCTCTATATTTAGCTATCATGTGTTACGCCTTTGAATATGAAGTGAAACCTCCGGGATATACACAGGAGTTTGATATAATAAACCAAGGCTGGACATTCATGCTGAACCAACCAGCGATTGCCGGGTATATTAGCATTGTCAGATACTGAGAACCCCTACATGGTGCACACGGCGCACGTCAGCTCATAACCATCGATATACGGCTGGCATGGGAGACCCCCTCCGGCAAGACAACGAGCCTCCACCATGTACAGAAGGACGCCATTTTGGTCACCGTGCGTGCCTGACTCGGCCTCAAACGCGCGGTCAACGCAGATGAACTCTGACCTCTTATGTGTGTATTTCTCGGACATCAGGTAACCCGCATACTCAAGCCGCCAAGCGTCCGAAGGGCACACGTTACGCGCGGGAACCATCAACACGCTCGTATAGGTAGCGGGTGCCTTGCACACCGCACATACGGGCGTGAGATCATGCACGGAATGCGTACGCCCAGGTGCTGCACTCGTCTGGTACTCGGAAGAATACAGAAGGCCCCGTTCGGCATTAATCTGATCAACTTCGTCATAGATCGGCTCGTTGGGAAGACAGAGATAGTTGGAGCCACTACCGGTGTGGGTGTAATGTGCACCTCCAACGGTTCCTATTATGAACACAAAACAAAACATTTCAAATGGTTACGACGTTCAGAAGTACTTTAAAGACAATATTGTTGGCCTATTAAAGGGACTTGTAACATTGTCCAAATCCTCAAAATAAAATTTTTGATCTAGCGGTCCCCTCATACCTTGTTGTATTCGTATTAATAATAAAATCATGGGACAGGTTTCGGTTTTTCAAATTTCCCTTTCGTTACAAAGATATGTACGATTGAAGTATTCAGATAAGAAAAACTCCGGGCGAGTTTTTCATCCCTGTACAAAGTGAATGCAGTGAGTTAGTGAATATCACCCAATATCACTTTGCATTTTCGCTCATTACTTGGCCATGCAATGTCCATTTGACTTGAAATTTTCACACAATACCCTGTTGACATATGAGATAACAACACTATACATTGCATCAACTCTTCATCACTTTTTGCACATGTCAACAAAGTTACTAGATCCCTTTAAGCACTAAGTTGGGTTTCTAAAATATAAGGGACTTCAGTGATCAATTAACTTTATAAGATTTTTCCAAAGTTATATTTGAGGCTTCAATCATATACCAATAATTATCATTGAAATATTTGTATGAATGATGTTGATAGTTTTAGAAAAAAAAATGTTTTCCTCGTAGGCTACTGTAAAAAAAAAAGTTAATATTAATATCAGATTTAATCCCCGATCGTTCGAATTCGGATACTTGTGACTACACTTGAAAATCGTCCCGGAACGGGTAACTCAGATTCTACTTCATGTCAAGTCAAATTTCCTTCCTAGGTATGCACCAGATTGCATAATTTCAAGTTAAAAAAATGCAAAAGCTCCCTTACCGTGCATGGGCGGACACCCACCTCCCATCACACCATCCCATCAAACCCTCCCCCCTCTTGGTTGCTTCGCTCCCTCGGGAATCGGTCTTGTCTACGTCTGGTATACCATGTTCATGTTGTTGTATCATAAATAATGTGGCATTTGGTGCAATGTTTGAACTGTATATGTCACTTTGCGAATATTATTTTGGGGGTGAATATTTTATAATAATGTTTTCTTCATGAAACAAAATATAACTTTGTGACCAGTGGGTAGAATCATGACACACTTACCCACATAGTACAATGCGCCAAGTGCGAATTATGCACCAGATTGCACAGTTTCAAGTCCAAAAATGCAAAAGCTCCCTACCGTGGGAGGAGGAACACACCCCCCCCCCCCCCCCCCCCATCCCACCCCCCGCTCGCTCGCTCGCTTCGCTCATTCGGGCTCGGTGGATTTGCTCACTCGCAAAGTCCCAGACTCACCGCTTGCCCAAAGCTGGCAACCCTGCCATTACGGACTTGATTTTGGCCGCCCGAAAGTTTATGCTCATTACGCCACTGAATTGTATTGTAATTCGCTAGGGTGTGGTAGCATGGTCGATCCTTAGCGTAACATTCTTCAACCAACAACCTATCTATATTCTGTAAAGAGTGATTTAATAAATTACTGAGGTTACCTGTATAGATAAGCTCCGCCCCATCGGCGCACTCTGATTTGCCCCAGCGAGTGTAAACAGCGCCACCATGCGATATGTTTCTGCTAGTGACCTCTGGTTGTCTCGGCGCGGTCGAGGACTGTTCGTTGTCAGGGTTACCTCTAACTGATGATGGACCCGAATCGTGAGGAACATCCACTACGTATTGGGCTGCAATATGAACAAATTATACAAAACACATAACGTCTCGGTACTATGTATTCACGTCCTAGTATAGTACATGTACATATATTAACAAATCTATAGTGGCATTATAGGAAGAATTTTCCCGAAAATTTCGCGAAAATTGTTGTTCAATAGAGCTGCAGTTTGTATTTTGAAATTATTTTAAGTCTGTGCCAAACTTACTTGTATTCTATATTATTTCCTCAATATATTTGTTTACATGCCAATTGTATAGGAAACATTGTGAAAGTAATCTCATGTTATGCAGAGAATAATCGTATTCTTTCATATCAAATTTATAAATATTACAGTACAAAATGAATAATTGTATCAATTTTGAAAGAATTCATTGTTTTCCAAGACTTTTGTTTTGTCAATTCATTACCTAGTGGTGAAGGTGAAGCATCTCTTCCATCGCGCCCGTCTCTCCCCGCCAGCCCGGCGGGACCGGGTGCACCCCGGGGGCCAGGGGTACCTGCTGGGCACAGGAAACACTGACCTGCAAAGAAAGTAAGAGAAGATGTTTTGTTGATGTTTTTGTTATGTAATGTTGGCGTTCATTCAAAATGGATATTTACGGCATATACTTCTTAAAAGGAAAGTACAGTACAGTTCAAAGCAAATGTTAGTATCTAAGACTTGAAAGTTATCATTAAAAAAACTAACAGCTATAGTTTACAAAACGTCTGAACAGTTTCCAGTTGACGGATGGGGATGAATGTAACACACACAAAAAAAATCAGATCGAACAGCCCTGTAATTTGGATTCTACGAATGAAAAACGAATGCTTCCCTCCATCAAACTAATATATCGGTCAATAAAGGAGTTTAACTGATTTAGCATAATATTACAACAAAGTGTAGGCTACTTATTCTTGTAAAGGTATTGCGAAGCCGAAATTTGTAAAGGTATGTCACGGAAAAAGATCTCAAAAATGAAGAATATATAATTACATGTAGTCAGTTAAAGTGAAATGCCAGTAGTGGGAAACGCCCCACACACAAAAAATGAAATGTACGCTCTTATTACCAATCATGTGAAAGAATATGTTTTTACTAATACGGGATGATACAAATTTGGCCTGGAAACCGCCTACTAATTGATATATTTGGTAAATTATAAAGCTATCCGCTGTGGATTGATATCTCGCCGATGGTTGTATGTTAATGTAGTGGGCTGATATTTTCGAGATTTAGTTTAGGTTAAATTAGGATATTAAATGGAAAAATTTAATAATAGTAGGTCGCGATGAGATAGGTGAAGCTCGGTCCAGGGTAGCTTGGAAGTAATACATTAAGTGTGACCTTGTGATTGATATAGCCCGGGGATGAACTTGTTAAGAGTAAAGGAATTAAAAAGATATAATAGATGTTATTTTTATTTATTTCCTCTCATAGGGTGGATGGCCCTTTCAGCGCAGCTGATTTGTTAGGTGATATGGTATTTAGATTTTAAATATATAAGGTAATAATTAAAGGGAAATCGGAGTAAAGGGAAATATTAGGAGAAGATAACGATATAAGTTTTAGTTTATGTTAGTATTGGAATCGGGGACATGTTTTGGAAATATAGCCAGGTAGGAGGGAAGTTTCGCTGTTAATTAGGTAATGTTGTGGGTTGGAAAGTAAACAAGATAGGGCAGGAGAAATCCCGGGGCAAGGATAGTGACATCCCAGGTAAGGGGTAGCTATGTAAATTAGGAAGTTGTTTTTAAAGGATGGGATGATTCGATTGGGCAAAGTTAGGTCATGATTAATCATGGGATTAAATAAATGGGTTAGGATTGGTTAGAAAGCTAAGTGGGGCACCCAGCAAACGTGAGTAGGCCAGGGGGAAACATAATTTATTAGGTTGGAAAAAAGGATTAAAAAAAAGGAAAATTTTGGGGAAGGGCAGACCTCGAGAGAGATTTGAGTTAGACGCCAGTTAGGGAAACTCATTTGATTTAAGATGAGAGGCAGATTGACGAGAGAAATTAATTGACGAAGATTGAGACCGGAGGTTTTTCTAAATAGACCAAGCAGATGTTTAGACAACAGCCTTAGAGCAGATGTAGACCAGGGGCTTGGGCGGGACTTATACCAGGACCCCTAGTTAATGATGTAGATTTTTGACGGATACAGAGCCTGATTTGACTTAGAGAAGATTTCTCGGGAGAGGCAAGACTGAAGTAGAAAGGAAATATGTGTTGCACCAACCCCCCCCCCCCCCCACCCCCCCCCCCCCCCCGAATCCACTCCTCCACACGGTGTCTACTGGCAGAGCAACCAATAGCTCGAACTATTTCAAGAGGAGTCCTCCTGCGGACAAGTGAGCAGAGCCGGACCCCATGGAACGGACAGCGAGGGCGGACAACTGACCGGAGCCGGAGCCGGAGCCTGGAGCAGCCTCCTCGTAGCGGAACCACACCTCGGGATCGACTCGACACCAGCGAAGTTAGAGCCCCGGGGCGGACAATTCTGACACGTGTACATTCTTCTTTTGTTGCATGCATCCCCTCCCTTCCTAGACCCCTGCACCGTAGATTAAGGTAAGAAATTAATATTAAGAAAGTACTTGTAACTGGGCGGAGAGAGAGCAAGAGAGAGAGAGAGAGAGAGAGAGAGGACCCAGAAAGAAATAATTAAATGTAACCATGTGATTCAAACAGTAGATTTAAATTTTGTTTATTAAATTAAATGTATAGCTTTTGCTAATTTAAGTTAAATCAGTGTGAATTTAGTATTTCTTATTAATGGAAGCGTCGGTGAGGTGATGTCCGTGTGTAGCGATTAGTGAGTGAGAGGTGTTGATTGTGTGAATTAATTAAATAATTCGTGTTTGTATGTAATTTAAGTGGTGGTAGCTTTGAACTAACCTACCCTCGCCTTTTAACGGACCAGGGCGTGGCTGACTCAGGCTCTCGATTGTGGGGTTTTCCGCCAACCGAGAGGCTGGGTTGGTTAGGTGGGTTAGATTAAGGGGGGGACATACAGTATTATTACCTTTTTTTTGTTTTACTTTTTTTAAATTTTGATGTCAAATTGATCAGTAATATCTGTTGAATGTTCTGTAAAAATTTGAGTAAAAAAAAAGGCATGCAATTTCTCCAAAATCAAGTTCAAAGTCACATTTATCTT
The DNA here is from genome assembly GCA_037951105.1 of Echinarachnius parma. Classification (NCBI taxonomy): domain Eukaryota; kingdom Metazoa; phylum Echinodermata; class Echinoidea; order Clypeasteroida; family Echinarachniidae; genus Echinarachnius; species Echinarachnius parma. The sequence continues at coordinate 224,681 of JBAMJV010004627.1, read as the reverse complement.
ATATTCTAATGACCTTTTTGTGCAGTAAAGTATAGCACATTAGAGTACTCATTAAATCAGTTAATTACCTTTTAATTGTATTAATTGATGTATATTCATATGTTTTGCTGTTGATATGCATCTATATTAATGAACTAAATTTAAAAAAAAATTTTAATGGTCAAAATTGCCTCATTTGGGTGTCGTTTACCATTCGGAATGTATTTAACGCGATTCAAAATGTAATTCTTTTTATTTTCTTTGTTTTTCTTTGTTTTCTCTAAATTAGCTTTTTGAGAAAAAGGGTGTGGTATAATCCAATTTTGAGAGAAAATGGAATGTTGTATTGAGCTGAAATTTGGGGTGCTGGTTTGTAATGATGTATTCTTAAAATTGAGTGATTTTGTTTGGTGTGCGTGTGTTTGCATTTTATAGAATTAGTCTTTGAATATCTAATTAGCTAATAAAAACAATTAATTAACAGAAAAAAATATATATAAAATAAAAGAAATATTTTTTCAAAAAAATAAACCACCCAAATTCTAGACATATACCCAAAGAACATACTCAGCAAATTTGAATGAATTTGAGTGACAAATAAAGACACCAGGATGGTTTAATGATTTTGTTTTGTTTTCTATTGTATGCAAATTAGGCATGTTGGTGTCAAATTACACATGCCTAAAAAGACTTGTCTGGAGTTATACTATCCATATCCAACATTTATTTTACACTAATATTGTAAAATCGCCCCAAAATCGATTTTTAAGATTCCTTTTTATGAACTGGGGGGTAAATACCGCCTCGTGCGATGCGTGTTAATCATATGGCAAATGCGCACATGGTAATTCGCACGAGCGTATCTATGTGGCCAGCGCAGACGGGCCAAACTGACGGTGAATTTAGGCTCAATGTCAGCGGCTTTCATAAACGTTTTAACTGATATTTCTTATTTTTCCACACACGCCCTTTTTTATGCTATTTCTTCTTCTTCTTCTTCTTCGGGTTAATCTGCCTCCTTCAATCCTGAAGATTCTTGTATTTCAACAATACAATCAATTAGTTTGGCCAATAAAGTTATATTCCACTACTGGCATTTCCCTTTAAGCGAGGTTTGGTTATTTTGTTTAGTATTCGCTTATGCCGTTGTTATTTGTGCGCGGGTCACGTAGCTAGCACGGGTCACGCATATCAATGTGGTACTCCGTGGAATATGTGTGCGAACTTTCTCACCGGGTGAATACACGTATAATGCACAATTAAGCGTTGGACGACGGTTTATTAGTTTTAGGTCTATTTAACTCCACGAACAAAATATTTCAAGCCCTAATTTGTTCAGGCATGCTGTTAAATGACTTTTTTTTTCATATAAGACAATAACCTCGCAACTTTTGAAATTTGGCTTGCAAAAGAGGAACTGTCCCTTTAAATGATTAGTTAAACCCCTCAAATCGATAAGTTAATATATACTCCGTTATATCCCCTCAACCCGCACCCCCCTCCCCCGGCTACCCCATGGCTACTCCTAGTCACCCAGAAAACATTGTTATGCTGTAGCTTCTCCCTCCCTCCCATCCCTATACAATACTCCCATTCTCTGTTCAAACCCCCTCAAACCGAGGACTGATAAAGAATACCGCTCAAGCAAGTAGAAACAAATTCACAATCAACTATACGACACCAAATTCACGATATCGTGAATATCTCGTCGTGAATATTGAGACAAAGTTCACGATTTGTATATCTTACGTCGTGAATATTGTAAAAAGGTTGCGATTTTGCAAATTTGATCGTGAATATTGCAACAAAGTTCGCAATAAAATATACAATTTTGCAAATCGTGAATCAAAATTCGCAATAAAATATGCGATTTTGCAAATCGTGAATCAAAATTCGCAATAAAATATGCGATTTTGCAAATCTCAACGTGAATCGTGAATCAAAATTCACGATTCGCGATGTCCCTCCGGGGCCACCATACAATGGTATGTAGGGCAATAAGTCTCATTTATCAGGCACTGACTTGGTACAAATTGACAAAAATAGGAACCTTGTGTGGGCTTGTGTGGTAAAATCCGAACCTAAGCTTACATCGATAAATACAGAAATATCGGAAGAAATCTAATATCCGTCTGTGAAGTTCATAAATCCACCGCCCGTTCAGACCTGTCCGCGCCGCTAGCGCTGGGGGAGATATCGACAAGATAGGGACAAGCCCGTATAACGAACACCTCGTGTAATTGCACGTGGTCGTAATACACGTAGCGTATGAGCGATTCCGCGTTGGCGATATCTATCCGGTCTAGATCAATTTATAATTTTGCAAATATATCAATTAGTAGGCGGTTTCCAGGCAAAATTTGTATCATCCCGTATTAGTAAAAACATATTCTTTCACATGATTGGTAATAAGAGCTTCCATTTCATTTTTTTGAGAGGGGGGCGTTTCCAATTTTGGAATTTGTCTGTAATGGTAACCTGTGAAAAGCGGCCAATTGTTTCTAGTATGGGAACCTGTCTATAATGGTCACCTGCTTATAGCGGCCATTTTTTTAATTTCCATTTGGTGGTCATTATGCACAGGTTTTACTGTAAAATATATGTTGGAACCTGTCTGTAATGGAAACCTGTTTAAAGCGGCCAATTGTTTCTAGTATGGGAACCTGTCTATAATGGTCACCTGCTTATAGCGGCCAGTTCCATTTGTTGGTTACTATACGCAGGTTTGAAAGCATAAGATTGTAAAACATTTGTTACAAAACTAATCTTCTCTGCAAATTTCGCGCGAGCACTGCATGACGTAACTGTCCAGAGACTAAGAACGGACGTCTTCGTGTGAAATCGAAAAGGTAGCGAACAACAGTCAAAGTGCCTAGTCAACTCATTGTAGTACCTCACTGGGACAACATGTCAACGGCCCTCGTCTAAGCGATCGAAAACTGCCTAATGGCGCTCCGCATGTGCATGTGTAGCAGCCTAACGCAGGGCAATCTTTGAATACTTTAAGTGATCTATTAACGTTATATTTATCCCCCAAAAGTAATGTTTGCATCTTCAATTAGGTACCAAATTTCATTGTAAGATTCTTGAAAATGATATGTGAGAATTTTATAGAAAAAACGTTTTCCTCAAGAATAACCATGCTTACAGAAAAAATCAATCTCTGATTTTATCCCGATCGTTCGCGTGAAGTATCCGAATTAGATACTCTTGACTAAAATAATGGTCGGAAACCGTCTATAAACGCTCTCAAATCTAATATTGAATAGATTCATGATTATGGAAATTTTTGACAAAACAAAACCCATTTCATTCTTCTGCTACCATCAGCCAAAAAACAAGGTACAAGAGAAGTGGGAAAGCTGCAAGTGGTTTTGGTTGAAATTATACAAAGTTAATGGATCACTCTAAACTATGATCATACCTGAATACATTGGTCCTCCATAGGGTCCGAGATATCCCGGGTAGTTGGGGAACCGAACGCCGGAGCCCGCTCCCAGCACGTTCGATGAAGACGGTGCCTCCGTCGGAAGACTGAGGGGCGCATCCAAGTCCCGACGTGATCGACTACGGCCACTATCATGATCAAGATCACCATCCCGTGTTTCGACGTCGACGTTCGTCATCATCGAAGGGTGCTTGGAAACGATGTCCAGTGCGGAGAAAGACTGGACGATGTCAGTGATGTCACTCTGTGGTTATCATGATAACAGATATCACGCGAATGATACTGGGGATGTTTCACGAAGACTTTAAGTTGAACTTTATTCTAAGTTGGACTTACAATTATGGAAAGTCGTTGGTTGCTTTGGAAAATGTTTAAACCAGTTGTGAAGAAGACATAACATTTCGACAAAAATCGTCGACTTTTCTTTTGTCATGAAGATTTTATGTTTTGACGTACAATTTCATGAAAGTCTGAAATATTTGTTTTTGCCTAATTGAAATAAGGTTTTATTCCAGGGACGGTGGCCTACCATAATTCTAAGTCCAACTCAGAATATAAGTTCAACTTAGAATCTTTGTGAAGTCGGTATTGAAGCACTATATTTCTAAGTAAGATTTATGGATTTGGAAAATGATACAAGATCTATTTATGAGGTGGGGCTTAGAAATGAAACTATAATTGATACATGTTTTAAAACATTATAAGGTCAAACAGTATATAAATACCTGATGTGTATATAATACAAATACACAGAAATCAACATGCATTCGGTTTCCATTGCCATTTTAAATTATTGAATGAATGTTTGCCCCCAACATTTATTTCAGCTCTGTCTGAACCAATTTTGATAATGAACAAATGTATTATTTCTTTGCAATTGTGCGCTTTTCAAAATATTACACTTAGTTCTTCATTTCCACTAAAACAATATTATTTCTTGAAGTGCCCTTAAAAAATAATATATATATATTTCTTGAAGCGCCCTCAAAACCTATTATTGAGGTTACTGTCGTGGCACCGCTGCCCGATTCGTGGCAACTAAAAATGAACCGCACTCACCTGCAATTTTGCAATTCGATCTCGAAGCATCTCAATCTGCTCCAGGTCAGACGGTGTCGGTTGGTCGTCATCGACGTCGGTCGACGTCGGATGGCCGCTGGTGTCCGAACCTCCTGATGACAGTGACACGCCTTCGACAATCACTGGCTCTCTTGCGATGATATCGACGATGATGACGAGGATCATGAGGGTAGCATGCTTGAAACCGACCGCCATCTTCATAGAATCAGACAACGATTACCGCCTGCAAGGAAATCGTAGAAATATGAATCTACAATAATTAACAAACTCATCTAATGCGATGGATATTTGAAGACCAAAGATAGCTTTCCTCCGTAAACTCCGATTTTACCAGATGCAGCTAATTTATATATTATGTAGGCAATGCCTTCAAAATATACTTTAGTATTGGTTCTTTCTGTCAATGCTGTGAGGTGTTTGCTTGGAGTTTAATCCATGTCAAAGTACATTTTACTAAAAAGAACTTCTAGAACTAAAATTACAAAAATAAAATAAAAACGATTCACAACCAAGTGCTTGCATACCTGTGAAATCTGATTTCAAAAAATAGTTTGCCCTTCTTACTGGATCCGACGAGAAAAATATAAACGCGTATAGTGTTCAGTCTCTCGGAAAAGTTCACGACAAACTATGAAATATGATTGTAGTGCGAATCATATTTATATAAATCATATATACGACGTCGACGTGTGAATGTGAAATGCTGCCATCAACCAATCACAGACAAGTGAAAGTAATCCAGCACTCTCAAAATTCAAGAACCCATAACAAGAAAGGGAGGTCAGATAATTATGACGTATGCATGAGGAAGAAAAAAAAAGAGTAGCGAAACAAAACGAAGCCAGAAAGAGAGGTTAATTTTATGGAATATGACATAATTATATAGTACCATTTTTGATAATGTTCTCTCCAACAGAATGCATTACTCTAATTCCCTTCCACATTTTGTTCTTTTCTCCCTTTGTATTAATTTTGTCCAGTCTTTGTAATATAATGTTTTGTTGATCATTTGTAATGCCATGTTTACTTTCGCTGTATTATTCTTTAATCTTTATAACGCCTATCACGCACCAAACTCTGCTTAAAGGGATAGGTGAGTTTTGGTATAGAGGGCGCAACACAAAAACAAAATTGTGAGATAATGAAAAACTGAGTGTCAAATTTGAAAGAGCATACAATTTTGATGACAGAATAAACTTTATTTGATCAAAATCGGTTCAGATCATCGTTTTATATATCATATTGTATACATAGCATGGGGAAATAACAGTGTGACGAAAATTAATGCAATGTTTCTTCTTCAAAAGAAAGCATTACGTATATATGCGGTCAGGCGCATGTTTTAGCAAACACACATCCTATATTTAATGACATTTTAAAACCCTGAAAATAAATGATATTCACACCTTCCAATCAGCAATATTTATGTATAAATTTTCAATCAATATACTTCCAAAAACATTCCATACTTTATTCACATACATAATACTGATATTCAGTAGTACCACACCCGACATTCGTTTGACCTTCACCTTAATAATCCCAGAGTTTTAATAGCCCATAGATCTATAAGATATCATGTACCCGATATTTTGAATAAATTGCCCTAAAACATAAAACAGTGCACATCCCTTTATTCTTTTAAATCCCATAAATTATGAAAAAACAAGTCTTATATCAAAATATTCTACCTAGACTCCATCAAAACCTGATCATTTTATTCATAACATTTGATAAATAGTGTATTTATGGATTATCTTATTCTGGTACATCAATCGACATTGGTCCATTGTTTTATATCAGCAATTTTTATGGCGCGAAATCATACAGAAGTAAAAAAAAAAAAAAAAAAAAACGTGTGTTTTGCATCCGCACCAGCACGTACAGTATACATGCACCCTTTTATCTTATACAATATGTAACAAACATACGTTTGTACTTGCACTGTTGACCCACTCAACACGCTTTAAATTATTTTTTATTTATTTGTATTTATAATTGTTTTTATAATTGAACTTACGCATTTTGGTGACGAGTTAATAATTGTTATACGACGCCTTTATTGCACCATGTAGCTCACCCCCCCCCCCCCCCCCCCCCCCCCAACCAGGCCACCATCCACTCAAGCTCCCTATTTATGATGGTTGGTCTACTGCATTTATTTATTTTGGTAATAATACACATACATTATTGTCACATTAATTTATATTATGATTGTATAGCTATTCTTATTTCATTCTTTTGTTATTTTCATGTATGGAAAATGTTAGTCTTATATTTCATTTTGATTTTGTTCATAAATGCAGAAATAAATCTGCCTTAAAAAAAACACGTTCCTGTTATTTGTAATACGTGCTATCTCGGATGTTCCTGGTAGTGCTTGAAAACAACCTAGCGTAATCAACATGATATCAGATTATACCATAATATAAAGATAGAGATATAAGGCACGTACATGCAGGAACTTAGAGCGATAATGTACACTCTTCGACATGCAATCGATTTCTCACTATAACTAAATATAATGACGACGATGAAGGGAAAATATCTAAGATATATTTTCTCCATGCTATTGTTTCATAATCATCAATAAACTAATGATATATAGTTGCAATGACTGGGCAACTGTATGGCGAAGTGGTGGCCGCTAATTACGATATATAATTCATTTATACTCCCTTATATATCATATTGTAACATAGCATGGGGAAATAGCAGTGTGGCGGAAATTAATGCAATATTTCTTCTTCAAAGGAAAGCATTACGTATATGCGCTCATGTGCAGTGTTTTTTTAGCAAACACAGATCCTATATCTTATGAATTTCAAACTCTGCAAATAAACGATATTCACACCTTCCAATCAGCAATATTTATGTATGAATTTTCAATCTATATACTTCCAAAAACCATTCCATACTTCATTCACATATAATACTGATATTCATGTGTACCCCACCCGTCATTCATCTGACCTTCACCTTAATAATCCAAAAGTTGTAATAGCCCATAGATCTAAAGACATCGTGGACCCACAAAAAAAGAAAAACACGTAGAAATCAACGTATGAACGATTTATCAACGAAAGTGGAATGGGGAGAATAGGGGTATAATCTGATATCATGTTGATTACGTTAGGTTGTTTTCAAGCACAACCAGGGACATCCGAGATAGCACGTATTACAAATAACAGGAAGGTGGTCAGGAAAGATCCGGTTGAGTTCAAATAACATGGATACATGTTATAAAATAACATAATTATACAAAACACAATTCAGGGAGAGGGGTGCAGGGGGCACGTGCCCCACCCCTCCCCATTCCCCTTCCGTTAATAAATCGTTCATACGTTGATTTCTACGTGTTTTTTTTTTTTAAGGCAGATTTATTTCTGCATTTATGAACAAAATCAAAATGAAATATACGAATAACATTTTCCATACATAAAAATAAGAAAAGAATGAAATAAGAATAGTTATACAATCATAATTTCATTAATGTGACAATAATGTATGTGTATTATTACCAAAATAAATAAATGCAGTAGACCAACCATCATAAGCAGCCACCCAGGCATACCAAATAACAACACTGGACGCGCTCTGAAAGCGCACTGATGATCTAAAAGGAAACTCGGCGGTTCGCAGTGAGACAAACGAGAGCGTAAATTCCGTGTTATTTAAAAATAATAATGGTAATATTAAATATTTATATTGCGCAATATCCACCTTATAAGGTGCTCAAAGCGCATTGGAAAAGTTAGTTTATAAAAATGAAACAAACAAGAATGAAGGTGGTAAATAAAATGAAGGGAACAAAGAAGGTCTACTTTAAATTATATCATCCCCCCTGAACGATAGGTATCAATTACAGATCGACGCCCATAGGCACGCTTCCGTTCGCCGGTCGTGTGCGAGTGTGATTGGGTAGATGATGAGCAGGTGGATGACGGGTAGGTGGAGCCAGAGAGCTGCAGTGATTGTGTTTATTGCGTGAGTGGAGACCTGTTTCAGGCGTGGTGCGCAGATGGGCGTGTGCACACGCACGTGCGTGGTGCGGCTGGAGCGTTTATGGACTGGATTTATGGTTGTGTGGGGGGGGGGGGGGGGGTGGGGGGTGTTTGTGCGTGAGTGTGAGTGTGTGTGTGTGGTAGGGAGTTTTTGCAATTGTTCACTCAAAATAATGCAATCTGGTGCATACCTTGGAAGGAAATACTAAATTAAAGAAATCATGACTTAAAGGTCCTACAGAATACAACGTATGTTGACACTTATTCCATAGCTGATGACTTGAAACATAGGTATGCCGAAGAAAAATCCATGAAAATAAACACAGGAGTGATTTAAGACTAGTTTCCTGATGCCAAATCTCACTTAGCAGCCAGTTTACGCCCCACCCACATTTAGGGTCCGGAATCAGCAGCGTGATCGACGTGTGATTGACAATTCATTTGCTTACGTCATTACGCGTCATCTACAGAATTTAGTTCATTAGTCCGGTCTATCGATGACGTCACATTTTGGTGATTTAAATGGGGCGTTCCCAGGACAATAAGATATTTACTAATTACCCCAAAATTGATTGATTTCATGAGAAATGAATGCTAAATTCTTTTTCTTCGGGAAAAATTACTTATAGAGAGCCGAATTGTGAAAATTAGGCCATCTAGACGCTGTAGTTCCTTTAAATCATCTCCCTCATGATTAGACCGCTATATACAAACACAATCGAACCTACACACACACCAGACTCAATACGCTCACATCGTATATCCGGCCATGTCTACATTTATTTGGGGGAGGATGTGGGAGGGGGTTTACCCCCTCCCATGTGGAAAGTTTTTTGAAATTGGTGTTAAAATATCACTTTAGAAGTATGGCCATTATTGTCTTCATCATTATTATTGTTATTATGCATTTTGTAAGATTTGTAAAAGATTGAACTTCGGAAAAAGTGGGGATTGTTTGACACACTAAAACACGCTGTTGATCCCATGTGTATCTCCTGGTGGAACTGTTGTTTCTGGCGTTAATTGTCTGGTTAGTGGATCTGTAACCCCGTGTTCACACACAAAAATGTCATCGTATAGCTATACCGAAACGGTATAGCTATACCGTTTCGGTATAGCTATACACTCTAAATTACAGGGATTTAAAATCTAAATCGTAGATTGGATTAAAACAAATATAAATACACTTAGATTATTTGTAAATCTATGGAGACTTAAAAAGTCGCGCGAAAGCAATTGCTAATCGAAGGCCAAGGTGTGATTTTCAATCCATCAAAGGATTGGAAAATAACGCCAGGTTATCGGAGATTTGACGAATGAGAATAGAGATATTTCACACGTGACCTACTGCGGTATTCTGAAGCTCAGTTTTCTTAGTTTTATACTCATGAATATTCATAACTAGGATTACGGTTTTGGTTAGAGTTAAGGATATGATTACAATGAGACCACTCTTTCCATCATCGATTTACGTAGCGTAGTGGTCACGCTGTGGACCTCCACGCTCGGTGTCACGGGTTCGCATCCTCTCTTAGTCTTCTATTTTTTTTCTTTTGCCATGATAATTGGTGAGTAGCGCTTTATTTATTAAATGTATCATGCACAGTAAACTAAAAACTGAAAATTGTGGCCTGCATCACTGATTATGAATAATTCATTAGGATGCCATAAACTCGCCTGGGGCCTAATAAGATTAACATAAAACAAATCCAAAAGGGCTTCATTTTTAATCTATCTGGATTTATATTTTTTAAATCCAACAAAAGATTTATTTTAAATCATGATCGGCTGGTCCCTAACCACAGCCGAAGAAAGATTTAAAAGTAAATCTAATAGATTTAATTTTAAGGGGGAAAGTACAGTGAAACAGGGGCATTTTTTTTATTTTTTCATTTTGTATTTTTTTAATGCAGGTTATTTAGAAATATCTAAAACACATCCTGGAAAAAAAAAAAATTTTGAAGGAAAAATATGCACAGTAAATATCTCAAAATTAAGTTCAAGTCGGTATTGTCTTTCCTCTGCTAAGAACAGTGTGTGTCCCACCTATAGCAATCTATGTGAGTTGAAAGGGTTTAGAACAGTTTATTAGACATTTTGTTAATTATTTAATTAATATTAATTACATTTATTTATCTAATTTTCAGTAATATTTACTATTTAATGTTTATAGATGTTTATATTGGATTTTTTTTTAATAATCGCCTTTAATTGCCGTGTATTTCAAATTAAGGGAAGTTTCCTGGCATGTAATATGTAATTCTTTTTATTTCCTTTGTTTTCTCAGAATGTGATTTGCATATGAATGGGTGACACATGTGTAAGGATTTAGTGAAAATGGAATGACCTAGAGTGCTGAAACTTGTTATGGTGCTTTGTTAGTGTGTGTACTTTAAACTGAGTTAATGAATTTACATGGTGTATCGTTGATGTCTAATTATTAGTGCATGAATATATAATTAGGTGATCGGAAAACTAATTAATACTAATTCATTAAAAAATCACCCAAGGTCATATTTTTACACAATTCTGTTAACTCAGTTTTGAATATCTGATACATGGAACATATTGCCAAAGTTTAAATGAATTTGAATTATTGGTTTTTGAAAAAAGCTTACACATGTATTTTCTTATGTATTTCTTTATATGCAAATTAGGTCACATGGTGTCGGATTACAAATCATGTAAAAAGATCCGTAGACTGATGTAGTATCATAATACATTAATTTCAAGGGTAAAAAGCTATTGACAAAGTCATACTAACATGAACTAGTTCAATTTTTTATTATAGTGTACTTTCTCCCTTAAATCCTTGTAATTTAGAGTGTACGATGAAATTGTGTGTATGAACGCTTACTAACAATACGTCGTATAAAGAAACGTCGTACAGCGAAACGGGGGTTTGGGCATCGTTTTGAACTAGAACTCGATAAAGAATCACGGTGTTGTGTGTGAACGTACGGTCGTATGGCAAGCCGTTTTAACATTTATTCCTTGATATCAAGAATTACCATTGCTTAACAACAGAAAATCATTTCTTGATATCAAGAATTCAATTCTTTATATCAAGAAATGAAATCTTGATAACAAGAAATCGAATTCTTGATATCAAGAATTGAATTCTTGATATCAAGAAATAATTTTATGTTGTTACCCAATGGAAATTCTTGATATCAAGAATTCGATTTCTTGATATCAAGAATTCAATTCTTGATATTAAGAATTGTTATAGTGATTGATTTTGAGCGCGAAAGTATTGCAAGAATTCATTTGGATATCGAGCGCAAAAGTAATGCAGAAATTTATTCTGATTTCGAGCTCAAAAGTAATGTAAAAATTCATTCTGATTTCGAGCTAAAAAGTAGTGCAAACATTCACAGTTGATTTCGAGCTTTAAAAGTAGTGCAAGAATTCGCAATTGATTTCGAGCGCATAAGTAATGCAAGAATTCATCTCGAGATATGTTGCCAGTTTGAAGTGCATTGAATGTCTTGGTAGAAACCAATTCTGTGGTACTGTTTAGACATATGTTTTTTTTTGACAATTTATTAATGCTGAAATGAAAAAAGGACATGTTTTTTTCTAGTTCACAATAAATTGTAATAGAACATAATAAAACGCGTCTTTCAAAAACGTAAAACGGCAACATATCACGAAATCATTTCAAGATATGTTGCCAACAGCCGTTGCGCAAACGTGTTGTAAAGATTGTCCCGTGTGCAATAAATATGTCCACGTTTTTTCTGCATAATTAATTTTAAAATGTACTTAGTATTTTAGTTGAAATAATAACGTCAGATGTGATCATTTTTCCATCAAAACGACTTACAAAATCCGCATTGAAAATACATAATTTGGCAACATATCACGAATTCATGCCATCAATGACTTCCTTGCGCACGTGGCATGAATTCGTGATATATTGCCAATTTATGCTTTTAGAATGCGTGTTCTGTAAGTCTTTTTAGAAGTCTTTTTGCATTTGGCTTGAAGAAATTAGTCAAGGATGTTTGTCTTTGCATAGACATTTTGGACTACGTAGCGCAGCTATGCCACTATATAGCATGCATGAAGGCGTCAAACGGTCAAAATTATCTATAAAAGCGGGAGGCAGCTGCAGGATCATGCAGAGGCCCCTGGTATGGTGGACGATTTACCATGCTAGGCAGTTTGTTAGGCCTATTATAAGTTTGTTAGGCGTATAATACGCGCTCTATACTTCTGAAATGCGTTGAGCGTCGATCCTCGCGCCCGGGGCTGACAATCGCATAAGGCGCTATATGACTGCGGCCTCCCACTTGCACTGTTTGATGAATAGTGGGAAAATAGATAAAATAGATATTATCTATTATAGATATTATCTATTTTCTCTTCGGTGGTGTATGAAGGTCACCTGATTGTAATGTTTCGTCTAATCACCAAATGGGCTAATTGTCACTTCGTCTACTTTTTTTTTTCCTCGTTTCGTCTATTATCACTTCGTCTAATACCAGTTCGTCTAATTCTCAGTTAGGCTACTCTTCACTTGGTCCATATGCAATTGGTCTATTTACCGTTTGGTCTATAACCATTTGGTCCAATACCATTTCGTCTAATACCATCAGGTCTATTTTCCACTTGGTCTAAAAGCAGTTCGTCAAATGCCATTTCGTCTAATGACCATTTAGTCTAATTCCCATTTGGTCTAATGACCATTTGGTCTAATTCCCATTTGGTCTAACGATCGCCAATTCGCCCACACTGACCTGTGTGGTGGCCACCGCCTGTATACCGTATGAACGATTCCATAAGGCTGTAATTATGGTTACAGTTCGTTATTCTGAAGGTTCGTTAGTCCTAAAATGAGAAGGGGAGGGGGCAAAGAGTGGCTTTAAAAATTCTAGTAAAATTGTATAAGAATCATTTGTAATATGTTGTTATAAACTGAAATGAATTTCCTCAAAAATTATTTTATTTTTCTTTGTAAAACAGTGCAATAAGAATGAGATATTTGAGATATATTTATATCTTTCTCATGTAAAAAAACCATGAAATTAAACCAAAATCAATTTTATATTATATAATTATAATTATGTCATAAAGTTAGATTTTGCTGCTTGATATCAGTCCAAAATATCTTAATTCTAACATTGTATTTGTCTGAATTGTATGTATTTCATCATAAATAGCAACTAAGGGCAGGGGCGGATCTAGCTTTTTGCTAAAGGGGGTGTGGGAGGGGGTGCCCCCCCCCCCCCCCCGTTAAGGAGCTTTTGCATTGTTTTAATTGAAACTGTGCAATCTGAGTTTTCTTGTTTTACTCTCTTTTCCAATCAAATTAGATAAAAGCCATGATTTAAATTGATTTGGGAGGGGGCCTATGAAACACCCCCAATTTCATTTTCGGATTAACGAACCCTAATTCATTTTAGGAGTACCAAACCTTCGGAATAACGAACCCGATTTCATTTTAGGAATAGCGAACCTTCGGAATAACGAAGCGCACCCGTAATTATAGCTCTATGGATATTTAGCCACAGTGAGACGAAACCTGTGTATAAAAGAAAAATAATTGGCCATTACAATCAGGTGACCTTCATACACCACCGAAGAGAAAATAGATAATATCTATAATAGATAATATCTATTTTATCTATTTTCCCACTATTCATCAAACAGTGCATATTGACCACCTACAAGGAAACAAGTGGGCGTTATAATCAGGTACCTTTAAAAAAAACAGGTTCCATAAAATGGTATATCGTCAAACAGGCAACGGGAGGATGAGTGGGATACATCCCGCCTCACAAGGTGGGGGATGACATGTACAATTATCCCCCCCCCCTTTTTGTATTTGTATACGAGTGGGAAAGAAAACATTCGTTGTAACATCTATATCATATCAAACTTCCATTAGACCAAATGGTTATTAGACCAAATGGTCATTAGACCAAATGGGCATTAGACCATGTGGGCATTAGACCATGTGGGCATTAGCCCAAGTGGGACATTAGCCCAAGTGGGAGTAGCCCAACTGTCAATTAGACCAAACGGGAAGTTGATGAAATGGTGATTAGACGAAGTGAGAAACTGCCCATCTGGATTATAGCCGAAGTGGGTATAGCCCTAATGGATATTAGACGTTGTGGTATTAGACCAATAGTATATTAGACAATCTGGTGATTAGACGAAATGGCATTAGACTAAGTGGGTTTGGACCAAGTGGATATTAGACGATAAGGGTATAGCCCAAATGGTTATTAGACGAACCGGCTATTGGACCAAGTGGTTGTAGACGAAATGGGTTTAGACTATGTAGGATTAGACGAAGTGGATATTGGACGAAGCGGGTTTAGACCAAGTGGGGGTTTACCCTTGGAAGGGTTCTTCAAACTGATATAGGTGCGCTATTGCTACTAGGGAACGACTGTTATGTTCTTCTTTATTGTCATTGATTACATCATTTTAACACACATTTAATAAAACATGATAATAATGATATATATATATATTTTTTTTTTTTTTGCCAAACGATTGGGGGGGGGGGGGGCACGTGCCCCCCGTCCCCCCCCCCCCCCCCGTAGCTACGCCACTGTGCCCTCGCAAAATTGAAACTACTCATTGGCATGTGCAGAAGGTAATGAATGGTTGGTATATGTGTAGTTTTGTGATCTGATATGT
This sequence comes from Echinarachnius parma, assembly GCA_037951105.1. Taxonomy (NCBI): domain Eukaryota; kingdom Metazoa; phylum Echinodermata; class Echinoidea; order Clypeasteroida; family Echinarachniidae; genus Echinarachnius; species Echinarachnius parma. The sequence goes on along the minus strand of JBAMJV010004627.1, from coordinate 209,510 downwards.
CCTCTGAAGTTTGTGTGAACATTTCTCGTTAAATGCAATATGTTATTTCCCATGCTTCTATTGGTAATACAAATACAACAATGTATGAGTGAACCGCTATATTTCTAATGAAGTTTTGTGGAATTAAACAATATTACTACATTAGATCCTTTTAAAGGGACATTCCCTCTTTTGCAAGCCGAATTTAAAAAGTTGCGAGGTTATTGTCTTATATAAAAGAAAATGTCATTTAATAGCATGCCTGAAAAAATTAGGGCTTGAAATATCTTTTTCGTGAAGTTATAGACCTAAAACTAATAAAACGACAACCAACGGTTAATTGTGCATTTACGTGTATTCACCCAGTGAGGAAGTTCGTACACGGATTCTACGAAGTACCACAACGTTATGCGTGACCCCTACGTGACCCACACTAGCTACGTGACCCGCACACACATAATAATAGCATGACCGAATATTAAACAAAATAACCAAACCTCGCTTATTGGTGACAAGAAAACTGCCTCAAAATTGGGTTTTACTGTATTCAAGGTAGATTTCCATGAAGATTACTGATACAAACATATTTTCCTCGTGGGAAAACCCGGTAAAATAAAAAAATCAACTTGTAAATTCACTTTCGGAACCCCCGTAAAAAACTGAGTCCCGTGCGAACAAAAAATGACGTCATATTTGTGACGTCACCTGCAGGCAATCGCAGTTTAGCTCGGTCATAGACTTACACGCTGAGTGCAATACTCACGTTGACACAGAGATATTATTTCCATTTGTTTCAATATTTGCAAACATTTGTTCAGGTTTATATCATGGACGATATACACTCAGATGTGTAGCTGCATCCTGCTACAATTCATTTCTTAGCAATTCTTAAGCATTTTCAGTAAAACCTCAATTTACAAGCAAAAACGAGTTTGTTTTACAAGCAAGTCATAGGCTCTGCGTGTAAACAATGCACATTCCTCCGCGTTGCGGTCTGCATGTGATGTCATGAATCGGGTGACACGTGCGCACATTCCCGCTCTGCTATAAATGACTTTTTTTAGGAGCATGGAACGCCGATGCGTAATAAAGCAAAAAAGTTGCATGAAATTTACCTTTTTTTCCCAACTTAAGGATTTCTTTGAAAAAAAGAGTGTGGTATATCAATAAAGGCACATATTTAAAGCTATAAACCTGAATCAAAGCCGGGATTACCCCCTCCTTTAAAGAACTACAGCGTCTAGATGACCTAATTTTCAAAATTTGGCTCTATATAAGTAATTTTTCCCGAAGAAAAAGAATTTAGCAGTCATTTCTCATGAAATCAATCAATTTTGGGGTAATTAGTAAATATCTAATTGTCCTGGGAACGCCCCTTTTAAATCGCCAAAATGTGACGTCATCTAAAGACCGGACTAATGAATTAAATTCTGTAGATGACGCGTCATGACGTAAACAAATGAATTGTCAATAACACGTCGATCACGCCGCCGATTCCGGCCGCTAAATGTGGGTGGGGCGTAAACTGGCTGCTAAGTGAGATTTGGCATCAGAAAACTAGTCTTAAATCACTACTGTGTTTATTTTCATGGATTTTTCTTCGGCATACCTATGTTTCAAGTCATCAACTATGGAATAAGTGTCAAAGTACGTTGTATTCTGTAGGTCCTTTAAAGTGATACCTGTAAAGTGTCAGATGTTGCACAAAATGACATTTGAGACTTCAATCCTATATCAATATCATTGTAAAATACAATTGAAAGATTTGTGAAAGTTTGAAAGAAAACGAACACTGTTTACCTAGTGAAAAAAACGAATATTGAGTTCATATTTTATCACCGAATACTGATGGTCTGCCATACTTTTGTCGCAGTAATGAATGATCCGTTTGAGATATTCGCACCCGTGTATTTTTACACACGTAGTACATAATTCATGGAATTTGAACTCGCTCGGCTCAAAGTTCAATCTCCGGAATGTTCTCACGGGTACTGCATGCGGACGTTCTCAGCTAAGACAATTGTACCTTTTTTAAATTGCGTTGATTAACGCTTTAGAAATAATGATTTTCAATGATAATTATCTTCATACTAAAGGGACATTTGAAAAAATCAAACCCTATTTTATTCTTCTCTTACCATAAGCTAAACAACACGGTAGAAGAGAAACGAGGAAGCTCCAAGTAATTTTCGTGGATTTGGACACTTTACAGGTATGACTTTAAACTGACCTCATGTAATTACATATTCTTCATTTTTGAGATTTTTTCCGTGACATACCTTTACAAATGTCGGCTTCACAATACCTTTAGAATAAGAATAAGTACAATATTGTTGTAATATTATGCTAAATCAGTTAAACTCTTTTATTGACCGATATATAGTTTGATGGAGGGACGCATTCGTGTTTTATCCGTAGAATCCAAATTACAGGGCTGTTCGATCTGATTTGTTTTTGTGTGTGTTACATTCATCCCCATCCGTCAACTGGAAACTGTTCAGACGTTTTGTAAAAGAGGGACAGTCTCTTTAAAGGGATCTAGTAACGTTGTCCAAATCCTCAAAATCCAATCAGAATTCTAACGGTTCCCCCATACTTTATTGGACGTATTAACAACAGAAGCATGGGATTTCTCTTTCGTTAAAAAGATATTTACAATTAAAGTGTTCAGATGTTAAACTATTCACGGGATAGTCATTAACGTGTACAAAGTCAGTGTAATGGGCTAGAGAATATTACTTTGCATTTTTGCTCATTACTCAGCTATATAACGTCCATTTACTTTGAAATGTTCACATAATACCCAGTGGACATATCAGATAAGAACAATAAACATTGTATAAACCATTCATCACTTTTTTCACATGTTTTCACAAAGTTACTAGATCCCTTTAAAGGGACAGTTCCTCTTTTACAAAACGTCTGAACAGTTTCCAGTTGACGGATGGGGATGAATGTAACACACACCAAAAAAAAATCAGATCGAACAGCCCCGGAATTTGGATTCTACGAATGAAAAAACGAATGCGTCCCTCCATCAAACTATATATCGATCAATAATGTTTAACTGAAGTTTAACTGATTTAGCGAAATGTTACAAAAATATTGCACTTATTCTTGTGAAGCTATTGTGAAACTGACATTTGTAAAAATGAAGAATATTTAATTACATGTAGTCAGTTTAAGCGAGGTTTGGTTATTTTGATTAGTAATCGCTTACCCACTGTTATTCATGCGCGGGTCACGTAGCTAGCGCGGGTCACATAGGGGTCACGCATAGCGCTGTGGCGCTCCATGGAATCCGTGAGCGAACTTTCTCGACGGGTGAATGCACGTTTCATGCACAATTAACCGTTGGACGATGGTTAATTAGATTTAGGTCTATAACTCCACGAAGAAGAGATTTCAAGCCCTAATTTTGTCAGGCATGCTATTAAATGACATTTCCTTTCATATAAAACAATAACCTCGCAACTTTTGAAATTTGGCTTGCAAAACAGGGAATGTCCCTTTTAAGCAATTCATATTAGTGTTAAACCAAGTTATGTAATTTGTGTATCCAGTAAAACGGAACAATAAAACATCTACACATCAATTCAATTAAACCGCGTTTATTATGTTTGTGTATCAAGTAAAATGAAACATTACAACATGCTATATTGCTTATGCCTAGGTCACAAATGATCCGGGCGCCGTACGATTTTTCTCCCTCCGGCGTATTCTACGATTTTGGGAAATTGTAATATCGTACGATGTCTGTGAGCAGTCACATATTCTCCGTGGCCCGTACGATGACCTCTGTCTTAAAATAAAACATAAATCGCACGGCTCCCGAACACAAACTTAGTGCCCGTACGAGTGTTTTACGGTGCTCTTACGGAGACTCCACGGTACCCGTACGATTTGAGTGGCCAAATATTCAGTCTCAAAATCGTACGATATTCGAGAAAAAAAAGGCTGCGATGCCTGCGATGTCCGTTCTGTGCCCGTGCGATGTCCTTCCAATGCCCGTGCGATGCTCTCTACGATGTGTCTACGGGCATTTGTTTTTTTAACTCCGCGTTAAACACATTTTTGACATCGTACGGCGAGGAAAAATGCAACGGCGACCGTACGATATCCACGGCACCCGTGCGGGCGCCGCAAGATTCCCGCAATATTTCACCTAAAAGTGGCATCGTACGGGCGCCGTAGCCAAAATCGGAGCATTTGTGACCGTTGCATTAATGACGCATAGCATACGAGCTGATAATACATATGTACACATTAATTAAATTCAACTAAAATGTATTGAGTTTTCAATCCCCACAATGAAATTGCAATCTTTTATTGAACACGAGATACATGAACATTGCAATCAACAAAAAGTCACACATCAAACCATATAATAATAATGATTATATCGTTACATAATATTTTCACATAGCAATCAAATGCATATAATAGAGATATTCATATTATATTAAATTGATATAATGGTGTCGTACATCGTACCAAATGCCATTGATTCATATTTTGCTATTATACTTGTCTAGCCTTTATATAAAACCTAATTTTCTTAAATTTATTATTATATTTATTATATTTAATATAAGTTGATGACGTCATAATTAAGGGAAATTGAGCATTCCTATTGGTTGATTACCGATGCTTAATCCGGTATAGTAATTAGTACATATGTGCTATAACTTTACAGTGACGTACACATTTCCCATAGACCACCCAAACGATACCAAAACAATGGCGATACGATAATTGTCTTTTTTTTTTTTTTTTGTAATAGTATTTTATTTTCTCTCAAACAAATTTACAACGTAAATTTACAATACAAATCATTCATATAAGTACAACAAACTAATTGTGTACAGCATTACATATACATATACAATCTGTTCTTATACATATAATGATAATCATAGTGTTTGAGAAAAAAAGAGATCTATAGTAAAACAGAGAAACAATAGCGAACTAACAGAAGAAAGATAAAAAGAAAAAGAAAAAAAAAAAAAAAAAAAAGGGGGGGGGGGGAGGCGGTAGTAAGAACTCTGTACATGGTGTCTCTGTGTCATACCCTAGTCAGAGAGTGTGTTCCATTTTCTATAATGAATTTGCAATGTTCCTCTCTGTTCAGCTATCTTTCTTTCTTCCTCTTTATTTTTCAATAATGTATCTTTAATATCTTTTATAGTTGGAGGATAATCTTTCGTTCTACTATTAACAAATATCATACTTTTTATCAACAATATAGCATGATTTAATAATTGATCTTTTCCTACATTACTAACCTTGATTCCTACATGGACCCCTTTCCAATCTATATTTATTAATTCTTCTAAATCAAACTCGTTACCGCAGTCTACCCAGATCATTCTTACTTTTTCACAAAAGTAAAACAAATGTTCATATGTTTCCTGCATTTTATGACAAAAAGAGCATAAATTACTATCCCCCATATGAAAAGTAAACATGTGTTTCTTTGTATAAATAAGATTGTATAGTAATTTAAATTGAAATTCCCTTAGTGAACTATTAAGCGTGGATTTTCGGGAGCGTACAAAAATATTTTCATTATCTTTTCCAAAGACATTATATAAGTGTTCTATGTTGCGAACTGCAAAAGACTTCTCTAATCTTAAATTTAACAAATGATCATATATATATTTTGAAGTTATATCACACAATGAATAATCTTTTCCACTCAATCGAAACTCCAAATTCAGTGCAGTATCTTCCATCACATTATAATCTCTACTTAACAATTGTTTCCATATAAATGGTATATTTTCAAAAATCTGTTTCACTATGTCAATTTCTGACCTATCTAATCCTAGTCTCATAAATTCCTTGACAGATTTTATTCTTCCTTTGCTATCGACTATATGATGTATTTTATAAACATTTTTCAAAAATAATGTTTCATTATAATAAATTTGTCCATTAATTCGAATATATCTATTATTAAAAACAATTTGATTCCTGCTTCCAGTTTCTTTTAACAAAAAATCTTTTGAACCTATCCAAGCTTCTAACATTTCCCTGTAAAAACCCGGAAGTGACAAATTCAATAAATCAAATGAAACATTACAAAAGAAAACCAACAAACCTCCTGCTTGTCTAGTCAAGAATTTAAAAACTCTTTTCCATCCCATCATTGATTCCCCCTCAAAAAGTCTCTTAATCCACATTATTCTCTGTGTCCGAATAAATAATTGAAAATCAATCATTTTTAGACCCCCTTTTTCGTAATTCAAAAAAGTAACTTCCCGTTTAATTTTATCTTTTCCATGCCACAAAAAATAAAATGTTAATCTATTCAAATCTTCTATTACACCTTGCGGAATTGGAGTGAGTGAAGATAGAAATATTAATTTAGAAATCACAAACGTCTTTATCAATTGAATTTTTCCCATCAGGGTCAAGTCCCGCTGTTTCCACCATATTAATAAATGTTTAATTTTACTTAAAATTTCTTTATAATTCATTCTTTCTCGAACTTCAGGGTCCATAGAAAAATATACACCTAATATTTTAATCATCCCAACTTTTGTACCAAAAGGAGTTACAATTTCTTTTCCATGAAGAGGGCCTAATAACAAAACATATGTTTTGTCTCGATTAATTTGTAATCCCGATATTATAGCAAAAGTTTCAAATTTTTCATTTAATTTTATCAACGAATCTTTATCTTTTACAAAAAGCGTCATATCGTCTGCGTATAATACTTGTTTAATATGTGCATTTCCCAAAATAAACCCTGAAATTTCATTGTCGGTCCTAATCGAGCGTGCTAAAGTTTCTATACATAATATAAATAAATAGGGTGATAAGGGGTCTCCCTGCCTTACCCCTTTCATAATATTAAAATAACCAGTCGATACATTACCGTTAAATTCACAACTCTGAGCGCCCTTGTAGAGTGTACGAACCCATTTACAAAATGAAGTCCCAAAACCAAACGTCTTTAACACATTTTGCAAAAAATCATGAGAAACAGTATCAAAAGCCTTTTTAAAGTCAATGGCTAATAAAAACCCTGGTATATTATTTGTTTTAGTATAGAAAATCATATCGTCTATCAATCTTATAGCCTCACCGATATTTCTCCCTTTTAAATATCCTACCTGATCTATACTAATAAGTTCCCCTAATACTTTTTTAATCCGAACAGACAATATCTTAGCTAAAATTTTGTAATCTACATTTAATAATGATATAGGCCTGTAATTTGTTATTTGTAAGGGGTCTTTATCTTCCTTTTGAATCAATATTATAATAGCTTGTTTTTGTGAAGAAGATAATTCTTCTTTAACAAATGCTTCATTTAAAGCCCTTGCCACAATATCACCAATAACAGGCCAAAATAATTCATAAAACTCTACACTAAGACCATCGTTTCCGGGTGACTTATTACCTTTCATTTCTTTTAAAACCGCTATACATTCCCCTTGAGTTATATTACCTTCGCAAATTTCCTTTGATTCTAAACCTAATTTTGGCAAACCTTTAAAAAATAAACTTTCATTAAATAATTCTACATCAACAACAAATTTGGAATATAATCCAGCATAAAACCTTTGTATTTCCCGAATAATAATATCCATATCAAAACTTATTTTTCCTCCATCTACTAATAATTTACTTATAATTGTCTTCTTTTTATTTGCTTCCATTAGTTGCACAAAATATTTAGTATTTTGTTCCCCTCTCTCATAAAATGATGCTCGAGATCGAACTTTCAAACCCTCATTAATATATTCATAACATTTTTTTAACTCCATTCTTTTATTTTCCAACAAATCAACCTTTTCCTTTTCTACCTTTTCTATCAATTCTTTTTCAATTACACTTATATCATTTTCAAGATTTTGAACTTTTTCTTTCCTTTTTCTAGATTTTTCTTTAGAAAATTTCCTAATAAAATTGCTAATTTTCATTTTCAAAAAATCCCAATACACTCTTACATCTTTAATTTCTTTTTCATATATATTTCTTAATCTCCCTATTTCCACTTCCATCTGTCTAATAAATTCCCCATCTCCACATAAACTATTATTGAACTTCCAGTAACTACCTTTACCTTTAATTGAAAAATTAGGCAAATTATAAAATTGTAACTGAACAGCAAAATGATCTGGTGCAATTGATGGTATTATATTACATTTTAAGACAATTTGTTCTAAACTATATGAAATAAAAAAATAATCTAAACGACTTTGGACAAAGGGGTTAATTTGTTTAAACGTATATTGTTTTTTTAAACCATTTTTCCCCCGCCAAATATCTAATAAAGTCCATTTATCCTTATAATTATCAAAGTGTTTAAGAAATATCGACTGTACCTCTTTTTTATTACTTCCCAAATAATCTAAATCAACATTATAAATCATATTAAAATCCCCTCCCATAATTATTGGGTTACCATTACCATTTATTGTATCCAAACTATTATCAATACTATTCAAAAACTCAATCTGCTCCATTGATTTCCCTCTTACTGGAAAATACGCGTTTATTAATATTAATCTTAATCCCTGAATAATACAGTCTAAAATAATAAATCTCCCTGCATTATCATTGCGCACTTGAAGAACCTGGATATCTAATTTAGAATCTATCAATACCGCCACCCCTCTACTGTGATTTGTCCCATGGCTATAATAAATTGTTCCATCCCACAAAGAACCCCATACATCTTCAACATCATTAGTGCTGTAAGTCTCCTGCAAAAAAGCTACTTCTACTCGTTTATCTCGTAACCAAGATAAAATACCACCCCTTTTTGTTCTTTCCCTTATTCCCTTAACATTCAAGGATACAAAATTACAATTAAACGATATATTATCAAAGTCCGTCATTATATATCAATATCAATACATATAAACTTTATCATCATTTATATTTAAATATAACCTGAGTAATGAGAAGGGGACACACACTTCTTTAGAGTAACCCTCATAATTCTGACTGTTACCACAAAAATATGAAAAAAGAGAAACTACCGCCATACCCCTTGGAAAAGAAATTAAAAAAGTTAAACAGTCACAAGAATAACAATACATAGAAGAAAAAAGAAGAACAAAACAAATAAATCGAATCGAACCACCAAGTGCGAAAAAAGAATAATAATAAACTACCGTCCGAATGAGCCGCCACCCATCCCCTTCACTACACAAAAATAAGAATAAACAATAGACAAAACACGTCACTACTGAATTTTGCCTTTCTTTAACATCCTTCAGTCTTGACCGAGATCAGACTGCACCAATCTATAGGGGCTTATAATAGGTAGCCAAACCCCAAATGCCTCGGGATTGCGAGGGTAATCACTGCATTTCCAGCTAGAAGGAACCCTTTCGTCAAGCACTGAACCCTTTTCTCCATCACTTCGCATTCATTATACTCCAAACAAAAGTATTTACCAATTCCATGTATTTCTTTTAAAATAACTCATACGAATCGCTTTTGTTTCAATACCCCCTTATATCGGAAGCCCAAAACACTATCTAAAAAGAAATCTACTTTTGCTTTTTTTTTTAAGCATTCTATTAAAACAAAAACCGGAAAGGAATCAAAAAGAAAAAAACCCTCAATCCTGAATAACCAATAACAGACATGATGTCTCAACAAGTAGACAACCTTCTACGACTGTAAACAAAATTACATAATCAAGAGAGAAACCAAATACATTGTCTCATAAAAAACAAAAAAAAACAAACAATGACGTGTTTACACTTAATAATACTTCATATCCCCTTGTATGAGACTTCGATCCGGCGTTCAATTACCCGCCGACTTTAACCATTTCCATTAGATTTCCCGCCTTTTACACAAAATCAAAAAGAAATTCCTTGTCTCTTCAAGCATTCAATGACAATACTCCATTTAAGGGATTTTATAAGTACGACCCTCTATCCCATTTTGTGAGAGCATTAAATGACATTCAATTACTCTCGTATACCCTCTGTTACATCTATATAAATAAAAACAACTTTACAATACATTGGACTTTCGAATAGTCTCATAGAAAGAAGTACAAAACACTCGCTATTCTTGTATTACATCACTTATAAGAATGTCAAAACTCCAATGTGACAACAACAATTCAGACTCAAGTAATACATTTTTTCAAAAAATCAAAAAGAAACAATGAACAAAAGTTTCTCCTTTTTCTTCTTTTTCCTTCATTTTTTTCCCTTTTTCAATTACAAAAACCCTTTCCGAAATCCCTTAATTCTGGCCTAGTAGCAAACTGGCTTGACATGTGTCAAAAAACACCAACAATTAAAACGGCTACTCCACACTTCTAATACCTCTCTAAAAAAAATAAGCATGACTAAGCCAGCTCTTTCATCAATTTCGAAACCCTTTTTAGAGATCACTCAGTCATGACGTGGTGTCACTAGATTGGCTTTTCAAACATTCAATAAAAGGATTCCCCTAAAGAGACTTCATCAGATAATAGACCGCCTCCGCAATGCATGCAAACAATACGCGTATGACGTAATACTCCCCGCTGGCAAGCCCAACAATGGCAACTAGGTCCGGCAAGCTAGATTACCCTGAGCTTGCCGGACCCAGTCACCACTGTCAAGCCCGCCAACGGGGACCCCGACGTCAACGCATACCACCTACACACACTGCAGAAGCGGTCTATTGACTTGTTTAAGTACCGTTCTTTATCCCATTTAAAAAAAAAAAAAAAATTTACAATACATTAAGATGCTGAACCGTCTCACTAAACCCGCTATTCTTCTAATACATCACTTATAAGAATGTCACAATTCAGAGGAATTTTTAACTAATACCTAAGGAACAATAAAGGAACCTTTGTATCCAAAACCTTTTTCACAAACTCAGAATGAGTGAGCTCTCTTATCCCTTTTAAAACCTTTTTACAAGATTATTCAGTCCAGACGCGGTAGTCAACTGGCTTTTAAAAAATGCTAATAAATTAAAGAAAATATTCCACAAGGTCTTTACCAACCAGAATCTTTTCTCTCCATTTCCACCTGCACGTTATTTTGACCAAACACCCTGACATATCTTTAACTAATCCCTAAGGAACAGTGAAGGAACATTTTTATCCAGAACCTTTTTCACAAACTCAGTCTTGACCCAAATAACAGATTGGCTTTTCATCGCCAATAATAGTGTCTAAACACCAATATAAAACAAGTTCATACAAACTCATATAATGCCTCTCTAAAAACAAAAACAAAAACCTGAATAAGTGAGCTCTTTTTATCCCTTTTGAAACCTTTTTGCGCGATTTTTTAGTCCAGATGCGGTATTCAACTGGCTTTTAAAACATGCCAATCAATTAAAGAAAAGATTCCACAAGGTGTATACCAACCAAAATCTTTTCTCTCCATTTCCACCTGCACGTTATTTTAACCAAACACCATGGCATATCTTTAACTAATCCCGAATTAGGAACAGTGAAAGAACATATTTATCCAAAACCTTTTTCACAAACTCAGTCCTGACCCAAATAACAGATTGGCTTTTCATCGCCAATAATAGTGTCTAAACACCGATATAAAACAAGTTCATACAAACTCATATAATGCCTCTCTAAAAACAAAAACCTAAATAAGTGAGCTCTTTTATCCCTTTTAAAACCTTTTTGCGAGATTTTTCAGTCCAGATGCGGTAGTCAACTGGCTTTAAAAAAAAAAAAAAAAAAAAAGCCAATCAATTAAAGAAAAGATTTCACAAGGTTTTTACCAACCAGAATCTTTTCTCTCCATTTCCACCTGCACGTTATTTTGACCAAACACCGTGACATATCTTTAACTAATCCCTAAGGAACAATGAAGGAACATGTTTATCCAGAACCTTTTTCACAAACTCAGTTCTGACCCAAATAACAGATTGGCTTTTCATCGCCAATAATAGTGTCTAAACACCAATATAAAACAAGTTCATACAAACTCATATAATGCCTCTCTGAAAACAAAAACAGAAACCTAAATAGGTGAGCTCTTTTATCCTTTTAAAACCTTTTTACGAGATTTTTCAATCCAGACTCGATAGCCAACTGGCTTTTAAAAAATGCTAATCAATTAAAGAAAAGATTCCACAAGGTGTTTACCAACCAGAATCTTTTCTCTTTATTTCCACCTGCACGTTATTTCGACCAAAAACCATGACATATTAAATAATATACAAACATCATAAATACCCTTCTCCCATTATAATGAGCTCCCAATTATATATTATAAAACTATCAATATGATATCTTCAAAAGGGCATCAATGAGTACGTCGGTCGTATAGACATTACTTTTAACAACAAAATCACACAGGCCTGACTACCAGGCTGGCATTAATAACATTACAGAAAGCCAAACCCCAAATACCAATAAATTGTATAAACAAAAACCACTCCCTTCATTTTCACATACCTGTACCCCAAAGCAAAAGCAATGGCCCATGTACTTTTTTTTTCGACATTAATACCAATATCCAATTTTATAAAAAAATAAATAAAATAAAAAAAATGCCAATTGTATATTGTGACACTATTATTATATTTAGAAAAAAATAAACAAATAAATAACATTCTATGAAACTTACATAATGAAAATCTATCATATTATAAATGCAAAAAATCTTATGACATGAATGCAAGAATTATAGCAAGTATATATTTATATAATTGTCTTTTAATTCAAATAATACAAATTATGCTTCCTTTCGATTGTCAAGTTCAATCTTAAACTACCTCGGTCTTTCTATTTTCTTTAACTTTCCATCTACCCCATGTTCTTCATTTTACTCATTATCAAGTTTTTTTTAATTATTTTATTGTCCATTTTTTTTCTTTCTTTTAATCCACCGAATGTCATTATGAGTTTACTCACTCTTGTCTATATCGTCTCTAATCTTGTGAATTCCTCATCTAATCTTTATCCATGCTGTAAGCTTCTTATTATTCATTTTCCACGTTTTCAATTTTTCCATATACCCTATTCATACAATTACGAATTGACTTATATTCTCAAATATTTTAATAAATCCAATTCTGCTTCTAAATTCAAACAGGAATATATAATTGTCTTTCCATTCAAATAATACAAATTATGCTTTCTTTCAATTGTCAAGTTCAATCTTAAACTATCTCGGTCCTTCTAATGTCATTATGAGTATACTCACTCTTGTCTGTATCGTCTCTAATCTTGTGAATTCCTCATCTGATCTTGATCCATGTTGTAAGCTTCTTGTTATCCATTTTCCACGTTTTCAATTTTTCCATAAACCATATTCATGCAGTTACTAATTGACTTATATTCTCCAATATCTTACTATCGATATAACGATATATTCTGGGTGTTGAATAAAACGATATTATCGTGTTTCGCATTTTTATATTAATGTCAATGGGCCTTTTTTATTCGATTGTAACCGATACGAAACTAGCGATAGCAAATTTTTGCACATTTTTTTTTTCGCGCGCGGGTGATACAAAAAAGTTGCAATATTATGGCTACCATACAGCGAAGAAACAAACCGTTTTCCAACAATTTCGGAGAACGATCTCGGACAATAGACCGCTTCTGTAATGTATGCAAATACTATGCGTATGACGTCAGACTCTCCGTCGTCAAGCTTAACAAAAGTAACTAGGTCTGGCAAGCTAGCTTGCCGGACATGGTTACTTTTGTTAAGCTTGACGACGGAGAGTCTGACGTCCTACGCATAGTATTTGCATACATTACAGAAGCGGTCTATTGATAGATAATATGGACTCGAAGAAGACCAAAGAAGTCATTGCGTTCTCTATTCGAGTTGTGTGGTCATATTGTACCGAGAAAGACAGTGATGTTGATGCCATTCTAACGGAGCCAGAGGATGAACTGGTCTAATTTCTACGGTCGTTCTACGCCGAGGTGCGGCAGGGCAACGGGCGGGAGCTATTACGCGAAGCGGTCAGCAATAACAACATTTAGACTAGGCCTATTTTACATTTTAAAATACATTTATAAAGTGTTTTCAAGAGGACCGTGTCAGCGATAAAACATTTTAGGACAAATTTCAATGATTGGCTGATTCGGCATCGGCCTACTAGTTTGGTGAGTACCCATCATTCTTCTTCATTATGAGTAACTTCATGTCACTTGTCATGACGTGCATGGTCTTGGATTAATGGAAATCTATATCAGCTCCTGAGTGTCATCATCTTATATAATAATTAGTACATGATTCCTGTCGTTAAATATTCCATAATAGACACCTCTACATTTTTAATTTCTCTCGTGCGATTATATTGCACTCGGCCTGCGGCCTCGATGCAATATAATCGCTCTCGAGAAATTAAAAATGTATCGTTGTCTATTCTGGTATATTCAACTCCAAACCATGCACTATTTGTATACTATATTTATTATATTTACTCATACGTTTATATATCGGAATAAACTCGATTAATCCATCTAAAAAAATACGGTCTTGGAAAGGGGTAGCTCAATACAATACAAAGTCAGATTCCACACTAATGTTACAAAGTGGGCATACATTGTATCAAGTGGAATAGTTTTGTTGTGTCTCCGATGACAAACCATCCTACCAGAGATGACACAGTGTGGACCCCAGGGTTTAAAGGTGCTTAATTGCAGCGTTTTAAAAATGAAAACTAACTCGCACTGTGAACACGCTGCGAACACACTGTGAACGCTCTGTGTGCTCATACTGTGTATCTCAGCAATTTGACAGTGTGTTCACAGTCTGTTTACAGTATGATGAGTGTTCATACTGTTAGAACGCTCCAATTTACAATTGTGCACACAGTGTGTTCACACTGGGGTCCACACTGTGAAACACAGTGTGTTCACACTGGGGTCCCCACTGTGAGACATAGTGTGATCACACTGGGCTCCCCACTGTGAGACACAGTGTGATCATACTGGGGTCCCCACTGTGAGACACAGTGTGATCATACTGGGGTCCCCACTGTGAGACACAGTGTGATCATACTGGGGTCCACACTGTGAGACACAGTGTGTTCACACTGGGGTCCCCACTGTGAGACACAGTGTGATCAAACTGGGGTCCCCACTGTGAGACACAGTGTGATCATACTGGGGTCCCCACTGTGAGACACAGTGTGATCATACTGGGGTCCACACTGTGAGACACAGTGTGTTCACACTGGGGTCCACACTGTGAGACACAGTGTGATCACACTGGGGTCCACACTGTGAGACACAGTGTGATCACACTGGGGTCCCCACTGTGAGACACAGTGTGATCACACTGGGGTCCCCACTATGAAACACAGTGTGTTCACACTAGGGCCGTCCACATTGTGAAACACGTTGTGATCACACTGAAGTCGAGCTGTTCAAGTTTAATTTCAACAACTTGAGTAAAACAACATTTGATAATTATACAAGTTGAAATAATTTTCAACAAATGCATATTTTGTCACATTGCCAATTTAAAAACAAACATTTGTACAATTATAAGTTTCATTGAATCTTACAATAATCTTTCCATATAAGCGGAATCAGGAAGAATATAAATGCGGAGGGATCCACTAAAAAGCATGGCTTGTAGAATGCATAGATCCCTCAAAATTATTTAATTTGTATGTGAAAGTTACATTACGGGAACATAAGTTCAATAACGTAGCGTATATATACGTACGTGGCCCTCGAATAATTATTAATATTATTATTACTTTTTTTTTGTGTTGAATTTGTTCGACTACTCTACCACTTTGTTTTAATTTTGTGTCAAAGGTGGCATGTGGTAGTTGTAGTTATTAGTTATTTATTTTATGTATTTATTATTTTATTCATTTATTTATTTATTTTTATTTGTATTTATTTATTTTTCATTTATTTACTATGATTATTTTGTATTTATTTTATTCTATTTTATTTTATTTATTTATTTTTTATTTTGTTTTTAATTCATTTATTTATTTAATTTATTTTTTATATTTGTTTGGGGGTCAGACTAACACCAAATATGTAACTAAAGCTGTAAAGTTTTCTTGACGCGGAATATTTAACCAAAACTTCACCACCATAGCTACCAAATTGTTGTAATTCTCCCCCAAATATTGAAATCTCCCCAATACTGGTTTTGATGAACGGGCAAGGGTGCATACAGTTATCTAACCCCCATACTATTAATTATATATAATTGGGAAGGAAATGTATTTATTGGTAAAAAAGAATATTCCGGGGCATGTAAAGACTAACAATAACATTTATTTATGAGTGAACAACAGCTTTGACAATAATGATAATTATGCTGATAAAAACTTCGTAAATATTCAAATTATATATGTATACAGCGTGTGAGTTGTACTGCGCATGCTCAGACACATTTCGCTGCCGTATACAAATTATGATGACTAAACCCACGTATTTGTGAGACTTGGCAGATAATGGGATCTTCCGGCGCCTCATGAATAAGCCAGACCAAAATACAGAGTTTCTAATATGACCAACTATTTTGGCTGATTTAAAGTTGTGCCATTTGCACTTTACGGTAGCCTTTAAAAAAATGCTTAGACCACTGGCAAATTTAAGTGACAGGCGCGTTACCATGGATACAGAGGGCATATTTTAGAAAAAGCGGGATCATTAGACCAAGCACTTTTTGATCAATTTTTCGAAGTTTTTCTCTTTTTTTGTCCATTTTACAATACTTAAAAAATACTTCGAAAATTAGCTAATGACATACCAAAAGGTGTATAGTCAGTTGTGTAAAAAATACTTACCACATATGTTCTGCCTTCAATTTGATTTAAAACATGAGTTTTATACAAATTGTATGTATTTGGTCCATTCGTTACATGTACATTAAATTGCATGGGTTTTTTACACACTTCTAAAATACAAAGTGCAAAATTTTTAAATTTTGTGTTCCTGTTAGCTGTGATATATACCATAGAAAGGTAGCTCCAGTTCTTATGTGATTTGTATATATTAGCACTTTGATCATTGGTGAGAGTAGCCGAGTGGCATTAAGCTCTATTGTCAGGAGATACGCCTTTGAATATGAAGTGACACTACAGGGATATACACAAGAGTTTGATATAATAAACCAAGGCTGGACAATCATGCTGAACCAACCAGCGATTCATATACTAGGTGTTTAAATAGTTCTTGATTATCTCTTTATCTAATCACTATTTCAACAAAACATCACATGCACAATATTGCAAATATTCGAATGGTTGAAACCATCGGCCCAAATTCTCATCAGTGGCTCAACTTGAGCCTGGCCTATAAAGACCAGAAATTGACACACTACTAATTATGCACCCCATACACAGTTCCAACATAAACCATATGCCACATTATGTATGATCCAACAACATATAGCCTACAACCAAGAATGAGTCCCGAGGGAGCCAAGCGACCGAGGACTGGGGCAGAGCCAGAGGGGGAGGGTTTGGGAGGGGGTATCCCCTTCCACGGGGAAGATTTTGCATTTATATACGAAATGATGCAATTTGGTGCACGTCACACAAGCAGCCAGAGCAATGCCAGCCTGCACGGGAACTACGTGGCCCGGTACTCACCCCATATCATACGCAAGTTACTCAACAAATTGTTGTGTTTTTTTTGTTTGATTTTGTTTTGTTGTTGTTGTTTTGTTTTGTTTTGTTTTTTTTTTTTTGGGGGGGGGGGGGCTTTTTGGGGGGCAAAAACGCGTTTTGCCCTTGCCCCTGCCCCCCCCCCCCCCCCCCCCCCCCTCCCACTTCCGGCGCCTATATGCAGTGGCGTAATGAGCAAAAACTTTTGGGGGGGCAGAACCAAATCCGTATCACCACCGGATATTGCGAGGGAGCGAAGCGACCAAGCCCGAAGCAGGGGCGGATCTAGCTTTTTTTTTGCTAAGGGGGGGGGGGGGGGGAGGGGGTTCACCCAATGACGATGCGGAGCATCGTCCACGAGGCGCGAAGCGGCGATTTTTTTTGCTATTTTGAACCCCCGTAAGTGATGTCTTTTTGCTAAGGGGCGTTTGAACCAATGACGATGCGGAGCATCGTCCACGAGCCGCGAAGCGGCGATTTATTTTTGCTATATTGACCCCCCGTAAGTGATGTTTTCCACATCACAAATTTAACTTGGCAGCCCAAGGGGAGGGGTTTAAACCTCCTAACCCCCCCCCCCCCCCCCCCCCCCCGTAGATCCGCCACTGCGAAGGAGCGAAGCGACTGAGCGTGGGGTGGGGTGGGAGGGGGATGTCCCCCCTCTCACGGTAGGGAGCTTTTGCATTTTTGGACTTGAAACTGTGCAATCTGGTCCATACATGTACCTGGAAAGGAAATTCTGACTTGACGACATTTAGTATAATGTGCGTTGTCCGGAGGGGGGGGGGGACTCAGATTATAGTCGGACGGGGTTGTGCGGCTGAGACATCCCAACCCTGTATGGATTTTTTTTTTTTTTTATGTACCCATGTCTAAGGATTTTTTTGTGAAAAATGGACCCATGTCTGAGGATTTCGAACTTTAAATATTACATTTTTAGCTGTAATATAATACAATGGCCAATCATTTTGCATTTTTTTGATACATTTTTTTATTATTAGTGAACTGTACCATACTACAGGGGCGGCGCCAGGGTATTTTCCTAGAGAGGGCGAAAGTATAAAAAATTGAGGGTGCGAAGCGACCGAGTGGGGGGAGGGCAATGTTTTACACTAGAATGGAGCTATCTGGTGCATATCGGAGGTGAAATTCTCAATTTTTCAAATGATAGAAAACAGTGAATAGTCTTCAATTATGATGCGGTGATTTGCACAAATATTAATAATGCGAGCGAGCGGAACGAGCTTTAAAATTTTAGCAATTTCACAGCGAGAAAATTGCCATTTGTTTCAATATTATTGTATGGGTATATTCGTTTTTATTACTTATGATATTAAATTGAATTGAATTGAATTGAATTTATTCCACATTTGCATAAAAAACATGAACATATGTACATACAGTTGAATTAAAACAATATAGCATAACACATAAGACCAAGTATAACAGAAGAGAAAACAAAGAAAACACAAAATTGCACTAACATTATGTAAATGTGGGGATTATAAAAAGTCACAAATGACTTATAAGCATAACCCCTGGATATTTAAAACTGAAATAAGAGTCAAGTGATAAGGAAGAAAAATAACGTTACTATTAACATATTTCACAAAGATAGGAAATAATAATGAAGCATGAAATGCTAAAGGTTATTAAAAATGTACTCTTTAAATTTAAATTTAAATATATTCAGCGATTTTGCATTCTTGATATTGGCGTTATGAAGGATAATATATAAACACTCGAGGTTGTGAAATATCATTTATGCGAGCGAGCGGAGCGAGCTTGAAATTGTTAGCAATTTCACATCGGAACATTTTTTGTTCCAATATTATTGTATAGGTATCTTCGTTTTTACAATATGGCGTTATAAAGGGTAACATATAAACACCCGAGGTTGTGAAATATTATGTATGCGAGCGAGCGGAGCGAGCTTGAAAATTTTAGCAATTTCACAGCGGAAAATTGTCATTTGTTTCAATATTGTATGGGTATATTCGTTTTATTACTTATGATATGGCGTTATATAACACCCGAGGTTGTGAAATATCATGTATGCGAGCGAGCGGAGCGAGCTTTCAATCACTTTTATCGAATTAGATAAAAGCCATGATTTGAATTTATTTGGGGGGTCAAGCGCCCCCCCATGACCCCCCACCAGTACGCCAGTGCCTATATGCTTGCTCATGTAGAGACGGCCGGGAGACAATCTTCAATCCACTGTCCGTTAGGGACAGACGGGTTGCCATTTTTATTGCATGCACTAAGTATGCATGATCGTACGCGCGCGCACGCATGCAACTGAGCTGTACAATACATACATACTGTAGTCGATATAGTTCGATCGCCTCAGCTCAGTCACTCAGATCAGTCAGTCAGTTGGTGTTTTCTATCGCTCGAGTTATCCTACTGGTGAAATTATCGTGATATTTGTCACTTGTTTATGTAGTTGTATCATATTTTTAGACACCAGCTAGTGACACTAAAAATTGTAGGATTCAGGTGACAAACTAGACTTTTGTTAGCAGTTTTGCTACGTATAGAGCACGTAACTGGACTGTACTGGCAGGTACGTGCATATCGCGCGCGCGCGTACGTACGATCGATCATGCATATTTAGTACATGCAATAACAATGGCAACACGTCTGTCCCTAACCATGGATTGTACTAGCAGATATGAGTCTGCTAGTACAATCCATGCCCTAACGGACAGTTTCAATCCCATACATTAGCAAGTCCCAAAATAGAGCCCATCGAAAAATGTTGACATTGATCTTGCGACAAGCAGTTCTCTGCACACTGAGAACTAGAACAAGGTTCATCAAGCCACGACTCTCCCAGACCTCCCACCAGGAGAGAGTATGAAATTAAGAGCTCAGGTAGCCTGCAACCGTATCATAAGTGCACATCTTTTGCATATTTATTTACGCACTTGAAATCCTGAAAACGGTTATTCTTTTAATGCAAACATTAAGGTCATTTTAAAGGCCATTTTGTACCTGTTTTGCGTTGAAAAGGGGTGTGATTTCATGAAAATGTTCTTGAAACGCTTTGAAATAGAGGGTAATAAGGGAGTTCGTAGTTAGCCCATGGAGCAACGGACGTAATCGGGTTTTCTGAAGATTGTACCAAATTTGAGGCTTTACGCGTACGTTTACGGCACAGCCTGTGACGCACGCATTTAAAGTACAGAGCTCTATGCAGAATTTCCGCGTACGTGCGTGAATTCTTCTTGTGTTTCGTTACGTTTGAAAGACCTAACCCCCCCAAAAAACCTACCTTAATCCTAAAATATATAAAATTGAATAAATATAACCATTCATTTTAGTTTTCAAACTTGAAGCGGGCTAAATTACTTTTTTTTAAATAAAAATCACATCTTTGCCCCTTTTCAACACTTCAAAGAAAACAGTACACAAAAATCTACGTATGGGGCCTTTTTTATTTCAATAAAAGCCCCGATACGAACGTTGGCATTTTTGTTAAAATCCGAAAATTAATAGAAAAAATAAATTTTACAAAAAATCAGTTTTATGTATATGAGATGTCCATTATGATTAATTTAAAAAAAAACATTTATGACTTCTAGCCAAATTTCCTGTGAAAACACGTTTCAAATGTGACAATAATTGCACGTAGGTCTATGTGACAACGTGCAATATCGATGTTTTTGGTACAGTGAATTTTCGTCTCAGAAATTGGTGCATGCGCAGTTTGTAACTACTAACTCCCTTATTGTAAGCCTCTTTCTTTAACGATCATGTCTTACGCCTTTGAATATGAAGTGACACTACCGAGATATACACATGAATGCATGAGTTTGATATAGGTTTTCCCGCTCAATTTTGCCATTGTGTCAATCAAAATGATAATAGGAGCAAACGAATTCGCGCGATTTGCGATCGCCGTGTCAAAGCAGCATTCGAATTCGTAAATAGTCGTTCAAAATCACGTAGGAGCAAGTGAATTTGCACAAAGAGCATACCTTTTCATCAATGGTCATTCGAATTCGCGAAAGGGCAGTTGACAGTTTGCTGCACATTTGCGAATTCGAATGCCCATAAATGAACTTCTGTACGTCTATTCACGAAAGCTTATGCGTATGCATGAATTCGCATGCACGTATTCGGAATTTGGAAGACCGATACCAACGATTACGCGGTAATGCGTGAATTTGAATGACCCTTAATGAATTCGATTGAAAAAAGTTTAAAATTGAGCGGGAAAACCTATATTAGAATAAACCAAGGCTGGACAAACATGCTGAACAACCAGTGATTCCTAGGTATCACATCGTGAGATGCTGAGAACCCCTACATGGTGCACACAGCGCAAGTCAGCTCATAACCATCGATATAAGGTTGGCATGGAAGACCCCCTCCGACAAGACAACGAGACTCCACCATGAACAGAAGGACGCCATCTTGATTGCCGACCGTGCCTGCCTTAGCCTCGAACGCGCGGTCGACGCAGATGAACTCTGCCTTGTGATGCGTGTGTCTCTCGGACATCAGGTAACCCGCGTACTCAAGCCGCCAAGCGTCCGAAGGGCACACGTTACGCGCTGGAACCATCAACACGCTCGTACGTGTAGCAGAAGCCTTGCACACAGCGCAAACGGGCGTGAGATCGTGCACGTCACGTATGCGCTGATTGGGTGCATTGTCTGGTACTCGGAAGAATACAGTTGACCCCGAGCGCCACCTGTCGGATCAAATTCGACATAGATCGGCTCGTTGGGAAGACAGAGGTAGTTAGCGCCGCTACCGGTTTGGTCGTAATGAGCACCACCAATAGTTCCTATTATGAACACAAAGCAAAATAATTCAAACATTCTTTTTAAAGACCAGACATACGCTCAACGGCCAACGAATTTATTGTTTCAGTGATCCATTAATTTTATAAGATGTTTCCGCGAGTGATATTAAACTTCAATCACATACTAATATAATTGCATGATTCCTCTGAATGACAAAAAAATAATAATGTTTTCCGATTTAAAAAAATGAATATTGGTAACAAAATGTTATCCCCGATCGTTCGAATTCAGAAACTCAAAAAGCGTTTCGGAACGTTATCCAATTCAGTTTAACTACCTCAATGAATATAGTAGGGAGATATTAGAAACATTAAACCGTATTGTATTCTTAGGTTTCCATTATTTAAGCATAACAACACAATACGAGAAAAGTATGAAAGCTCTGTACGATTTGGGTCGAATTTGACAAAGGTAACAGGCTAATGGATCACTATAAAAAAGAATCTTTTTAAAAATTACCTTTTTAAAAATTACACACTTTTCAACAAGAACCCACTCAGTCAATATACAAATATATCCGATGATTCTGAAAAAGTTACCCTATAGATATGAAAATACATGCGCTTCTCTACACAAAACAAAAATGCAAAAAAACATGTATTTGCCCTGAACCCGGTCAATCATGAGAAGAAACAAAACATTCAGCTCTCAACTTAGCAATCGACGCGAGACCTCTGCGCCCAATCGCTATAATAATCCGGCGCCTAATTCGCCACCCAAATCACAAACCAACTCGACACTCAACGAATTAGGCATATAACTTGCATGCCGTAGCGACCAACACGTAAGTCAACCCCGGGGGGGGGGGGGGGGGGGCACTCGAATTATTTTTTTTACGGGGGTGTGCCGCACAAAACTCTGAAATGGGGGTCTTAAGAGCTGACTACAGGCAAAAAATATAGGGTCTTTGGAGCTACAAAAACCCTCAAACGGGAGTTAAGGCGTCTAAGGACCAGACTAAAACTACAAAATACATAGACTTGGAGCTACCAAAGACCTACGGAACCCCTCAAAAAGGCTCAAATGGTGATCCAAGGAGCTGAATAGAAGAAGAATAATGGACTTGGCGCTACACAACTACCTAGCCAAGTTATTACGGGGGTCTATGGAGCGGCAATTTTTGAAAATCGGGTATCTTTAGAGCGGCAATCGGGTGTGAAAACGGGGTTCTTTTAAGCGGCATATACCCGTCTTACTTTATACATGAGTGCCCCTCCCCCCCCCCCCCCCCCCCCGGAAGTCAACCAAGGAAATGGAAGTATAGACGTCCACATTCCTGAGTCAACACTCATTTTAGTTTCCACCACAGCATCCCATGCATGCAGCACCCAACTCACCATCAACTCGACACTCAACTAGGCATGCGTACAACTCGTCATCCAAATCACCAACTTTACTCAATACTCAACAAGGCACCTATAAACTCTATCGCCATCGCATTTTGCGCCAAATTCTACATTAAATTCGGCAGCCAACTTGCCATCCAACTAACCAACTCGTCATAATCGATACTGGACTGGACACTCAACTCGTCATCCCTTTCGGCGCCAAACTCGACATCAAGTTCGCAATCCATCTCACATACGAACTCCAAGGTCTACTAGGCACCCAAATCTCCATCGAGTTCGGCACGCAACTTGCCATCCAACTAACCAACTCACCTACGAAGAATATACCCAACTCGCCAGAACGACACCTAACAGCCTAAGTCAACACTCAACTCAGAACCAAATTTGGCATTCAACACAGCATCCCATGCAGCGCCCAACTCGCCATAATAATTCGGCGCCGAACTCGCCCTCAACTCCACAACCAACTCGATACTCAACTTGGTATCCAACTCGTCATCCCATGGTGCGCCAAACTTGACAGGCGAATCCGGCACCCAACTCACCAACCAACTCGACACTCAATTATGCACCCGACTTATTGTCATCTAACTCCCAATTCATCTTGCCATTCGACACGCCAACAAACTCGAAATTTAACTAAGCATTCAACTCGACATCCAACTCAATATTAAACAAACTCGCCACCAAACTCACTGGCCAGCCACTTTACCGGATGCTCGGTATCCAATGAGGTATCTAACTCACTAACCAACTCAACACTCAACTAGTAGGCGTTCAACTGGAGATCGATCTCACCAACCAACTAACCAGCCACTAGGTTGGATGCTCGGTATTCAACGAGGCCTGTAATTTATATTCAATTTGGCAGTGAACTCTAATATCTATCTACATTTAAAACTAATTGAAAAAGATTACCAAAATAATGTGTTGAGTCATTATTTCTTTAGTTAATTTATCACTGTACACAGTATCGCAAAATATTATATCTGAATCTTCGTTCACCTCTGTACAATGTATCGAATACTAAATAGACGGTAAACCTCATTAATGAGTATATTCTTTAAACAGTAATTGACACTTGTACATTTATTGCCAATTTGTTGTTATCAAATGTCATTACGAACAAAGTCTTATTACTTGTAGCATTTTCTTGCATATTCTATAAACGTTTGTGATTTACTGAATTATATAGGTTACCTGTATAGATAAGCTCCGCCCCATCGGCGCAATCAGATTTCCCCCAGCGAGTGTAAACTGCGCCACCATGCGATATGTTTCTGTTAGTGACCTCTGGATGTCTCGGCGCGGTAGAGGACTGTTCGTAGCCAGGGTTACCGCTATCTGATGATGGACCAGAATCGTGGGGAACGTCCACTACGTATTGCGATATAATATGAACAAATGGTAAACGTATCAAATTAAATATATATGTGATACAAAACACATACAGTGTCGGTATTCAGGTATTAAAGGAAAACATATTCACACTATTACTTATACTAAAGGCCCAAATAATAAAGAACAATGAAGAATGGCGCTTGATACATTGTATAGTCCATGATTCATATTATGTGTACATTTTGAAATAATTCACGTACTAAAGGAAACAATATTCACACTATTCCTTGAGAATTTAGTAATATTGTCCACATCCTCAAAACTTTGGTATTTAAAAAAATTTCAATTGCATTCAAAAGGTATTTACGATTGAAGTGTTCAGATTTTAAATTGTCTACGGGATAATTTAAGTCGTGTACAAAGTAAGTGCAATGAGTAAGTGAATATCACTTTGCATGTTTGCTCATATCTCAGCCAAAACAATATAAAAATGTTACTTTGTGGTCATATCAGAGCACACAAATTCACATTTTATCAATTACCATTCATCACTTTTTCACTTATCAACAAAGTTACTAGATCCATTTAAGGCCCACATAATAAAGAACAACAAAGAATGTCGTTTAATGAAGTGTATAGTCCATAATTCATATTTGTGTCAATTTTTAAATCATTCTTTGTTTGTCATTGTCAATTTCTTTACCTGGTGGTGTAAGCGAAGCGTCTCGTCCATCGCGCCCGTCTCTCCCCGGCAGCCCGGAGGGACCAGGTGCACCCCGGGGGCCCGGGGTACCTGCCGGGCATAAGAAACACTGGCCTGCAAACCAAGAGAAAAGAAACCGATATACTGGACTTTCAGAAAACAAATTTCTGAACAAAATCCTAAACCTTCAAGCTATAATATGCCAACGGATCTGGAATTTATCCTTGATATACATAGGAAGTGGTCCTGGTGTAGACAGCATTTTCGGATCGGTGTTTGGGTCCAGGCCTATATTTTTTTGTTGTTTTTTATATTCTTTTTATTGCTTCAAATCAAAAACGTTCACAATCGTTGATCATAATTATATTCGACATGCATAACAAATACAATACAATTAAGAATAAACAATTAAACATGTACAAACAGAATTAAGTGATATCAAATCAAATGAGAGGTCTCCACTTTTTTTCGTGTGTATTCTGTTTTCCTTTTCTATAATATATTCCACTTGTTGAAGAAAATCAAGTTCCTTTGTAAAACGTAAAAATGACAAATTTTTTTCTTCGAACTTTGTTTTATAAATAAATTATTTTGCATAAAATATAATTGTATTAGTGAGATGGTGAGTTCTTTCGCCAAAACCAAAACAGATATCTAAGTTCGAGAATTGTTGAGTATATACATTCGTTCTCAATAACCAAGCATTTATATCTGATCAGAATTGTTTAATTATAGAACATGTACAAAACAAATGCAACAAACTTTGTGGTTCTTCATTACAGAAATTACAAACTGGAGAATTGTGTATACCTATGTTATATAAATAATCATTTGTCGCTAAACGACGGTGAATGAATTTAAATTGAAATACACGAATCTTAGTATCCTACGTTACCCAATATATGATTTCAAATCTATTCTGCCACTGAATTTATATTCAAGTCATATGACCACTTTTCACATTGATTCGTATTTAATAAGTTTATACAAAATGTAGACACTATTTTTTCATAACAGGGCTTTGTTACTTTTTTAAATCGAATAAATTTCGTGTTTCCATCTTCTTCTCGTTCTTGTTCTAAATCACCTATTTTCAATATTCTTTTCCACTCTTTTTTTATACAGGAGAGCAATGCAAAATATTTTAAATAACATCCATTATTCAACTGTAAAAATTCCCGTAGTTCCAAAAAAGGTTTATATGATCCATCTATATTTACTATATCTTTTACAAACAGAATGCCTGCATCAAACCAGTTTTTATACATAACTATTTTTCAATCTATTTTGATGTGGGAATTATACCAGAGCGATTGATTCATAATATCTTTAAACTTCACGGGGTTATAGTATCTATAATATGGGGTGCGGTTCGTTATTCCGAAGGTTCGTTATTCTGAACACGCAAATTTCCTATACCTGAGTGTTCGTTAATCCGAAAATGCAATAGGGTTCGTTAATCCGAACATTTGTTGCATTATTCCGAAGGTTCGTTATTCCGAAGGTTCGTTATTCCGAAGGTTCGTTATTCCGAAGGTTCGTTATTCCGAAAGTTCGTTATTCCGAAGGTTCGTTATTCCGAAGGTTCGCTATTCCTAAAATGAAATCGGGTTCGTTATTCCGAAGGTTCGTTATTCCGAAGGTTCTTTATTCCGAAGGTTCGTTATTCCGAAGGTTCGCTATTCCTAAAATGAAATCGGGTTCGTTATTCCGAAGGTTCGTTATTCCGAAGGTTCGCTATTCCTAAAATGAAATCGGGTTCGTTATTCCGAAGGTTCGTTAGTCCGAAAATGAATTAGGGTTCGTTAATCCGAAAATGAAATAGGGTGTGCGTGCGTGTGTGTGTGTGTGTGTGTGTGTGTGTGTGTGTGTGTGTGTGTGTGTGTGTGTGTGTGTGTGTGTGTGTGTGTGTGTGTGTGTGTGTGTGTGTGTGTGTGTGTGTGTGTGTGTGTGTGTGTGTGTGTGTGTGTGTGTGTGTGTGTGTGTGTGTGTGTGTGTGTGTGTGTGTGTGTGTGTGTGTGTGTGTGTGTGTGTGTGTGTGTGTGTGTGTGTGTGTGTGTGTGTGTGTGTGTGTGTGTGTGTGTGTGTGTGTGTGTGTGTGTGTGTGTGTGTGTGTGTGTGTGTGTGTGTGTGTGTGTGTGTGTGTGTGTGTGTGCACTGGCGTAGTGGGGGGGGGGGGGGGGTGTCATGGGCCCCCCTCCCAAATCAATTTAAATCATTAATAAAGCATAAATATGCATGCATGAAGGAATCATGAACATTAAAAAGGGAACAACTACCCCTCCACCCCCCCCCCCCCCCCCCCCTTGGGCTGCCAAGTGAAAATGTGATGTGGAAAACATCACTTGCGAGGATTCAAAATAGCAACCCCCCCTCTGCCCTTAGTTGCTATTTATGATGAAATACATACAATTCAGACAAATAAAATGTGATTTTGGACTGATATCAAGCAGCAAAATCTAACTTTATGACATAATTATAATTATATCAAATTGATTTTGGTTTTATTTTATTTCTTATTCTTATTGCACTGTTTTACAAAGAAAAATGAAATGCAATTTTACTAGAATTGTAAAGCCACTCTTTGCCACCCTCCCCTTCTCCCCCACCCCCCATGCAGCCACGGCGATTAGAGTAAGATTTATCCCCTTTCCCTAGTACATACTGCTAAAAATCAAATCAACTCAATTCTTTTCTACGTCGTATTTATTTAATTTTCGGATTAACGAACCCTATTTCATTTTAAGACTACCGAACCTTCGGAATAACGAACCCGATTTTATTTTCGGATCAACGAACCTTCGGAATAACGAACCTTCGGAATAACGAACCTTCGGAATAACGAACCCGATTCTATTTTTGGATCAACGAACCTTCGGAATAACGAACCTTCGGAATAACGAACCCGATTTTATTTTCGGATCAACGAACCTTCGGAATAACGAACCTTCGGAATAACGAACCTTCGGAATAACGAACCTTCGGAATAACTGAACCTTCGGAATAACGGACTGTAACCATTATATGACCAAGCAAAAAGAACATCTTTCCATAATCCATTTATACTACTATAATTTAAATCACCTCCTGCAAAATTACACAAGAATATATACACGCCACCTATTTTTTTATTATTGGCATAAAACAATTTCTTCCAATGACCATCATTTTGTTCGTCCAAAATTCGTTTTACCCATGCAATTTTTAAGGCGTTACAAAAACTTTCTAAATGCGTCATTTTTAATCCACCATCATTCAAATTATTATACATTATACTTCTTTTGATTCGATCACCTTTATTGTTCCAAATAAATTTAAATAGTCTTTTTTGAAGAGTATCAAAAAACATTTTTGGTGGGTTAGGGGTGTTACTAAACAGATATACAAACTTTGGAATTACAAGTGATTTGTTTACTGCAATTTGTCCAACTAATGACAAACTCCTATTGCTCCAAACTTTTAACAAATTATTAGTTTCTTTAACTTTTTCTTCAAAATTTAAATCGTATAAATCAAAATCGCCTGAGACAGGTATTTTTATACCTAGATATGTTAGTGAATCAGACACCCATTTAAATTTCCTATCTTTACAAAAAGTACCTTGAAAGTCACCTAAACGCACAATATTACTCTTCTCTATGTTTATTTTCAAACCGGATATACTTGCAAATCGTGATAACATATCACAACATTTATCTAAATTTCTCTCAGTCGCTGATAAATAAATGATAGTATCATCTGCATATTGACTCAGTTTCACCTCCGAGTCATTTACACGGATCCCTAAAATATCATTTGATTGTCTAATCATTGCCCCTAGAATTTCAGCACCGATCAAAAATAAGTAGGGTGAAAGAAGGCAGCCTTGTCTTACACCTCTCTGTAAACTGAATGACGGTGATGAATATACATTATTGAGTACACAGCCTTCAATATTATTATAAAGTGTTTTTATCCATTGAATACAATCTTCTTTAAAACCAAATTTCCTTAAGCATTTATATAAAAAAATTCCATTCTATAGAATCGAATGCTTTTTCGAAATCAATATAAAAGGCAAGACCATCTACAGAGTGAGTTTTACAAAATTCTATCATGTCTAAAAATAAACGAATGTTTTCTCCAATATACCAATTTTTCATAAAACCAGTTTGATCAGAGCAAAATTTATGGAAGTACCTTTTTTAATCTATTTGCTATTATTTTTGCCAATATTTTATAGTCGGTATTTAATAACGAAATTGGACGCCAATTTTTCAAATATGAATTATCTTTTCCCTGTTTAGGGAGTAAAGTAATTATTCCTCTTCTCATTGAGGGACAAAGTTCACCTTTTTCAAAACATTTATTAAATACTTGGCATAGGTCATCTTTTAACTCATGCCAAAATACTTTATAAAAATTAACAGAAAGCCCATCTGATCCGGGTGTTTTATCATTGGACATAGACATTACTGCTTCAAAACACTCATCTTCTGTGATGGGTCCTTCGCATAAAACTGCAGATTCTTCTTCTAAAACGGGTAAATCATATTCATCCCAACAAAATTCATTATTTTCTTTTTCCGTGTGTCTAGTTGAATACAATTCTTCATAAAAATTCTTCTCTTCCACAATAATATCTTTGGGCTCTGTCATCAGTGTCCCATTGACATATACTTTAGTAATATGTTTTTAATCAAAATTCCGTTTTTCTAAGTTAAAAAAATATCATGTATTCTTTTCTCCTTCAGCTATCCAAGTTGCTCTTGTACGAACCATTACACCTCTTATATAAATTTCATGTAGGTGAATCAATTCAGTTTCATATACATCAATCATTTCTTTAAATTTTATTATTTCCAGGGTCCAAATTTAAAAGTTGTTGTGTTTCTTCAATTGTTTTCCTTAATTTGTCTATGCGTTGATTATTCTCTGTTTTAGTTAGAAAGAACAAACGTTGATGTACCGTATATTACAAGCAGAAATCAACTTTGCCAGTAACAGATCACCCTATTTTGAAAAACTAAAAAAACGATCAGAATTTGTTTGTATCGGTCTAAATATTGTAGTTCACTTCTGTGATAATTCTTATTTAAAAACATGAAATTATTTATATATTTTTTATGAAAGTTCTAGTTTTTGTGTCATTTTTGCTAACATTCTGTAAGGATCATATGTAGCATAATTTTATTCTGCATAATTACAGAAGGAAGCAAGTTCAAGAAGTAAATTTGTTCTTGGATATGAATTGCTAAATACTTGGCAAATACTTTGATGAAAACATTAAGATAATCGGTCAATTAATGTTCTAATTTTTCAAATTTTGATCCGTTACTGATAGAGCGTATAACTTATATGGTTTCATAAAACGCGCAGCGACTTGAATATTAGCGGCGGAATGAGTTTAAATCTAAAATATTCACAATATACACTATTTTAGCTTTCCAACGATATATGATAAATAATTTGTCATAGCACGAAATTGTATGCACTGAGAAGTGACCCATTACCTGAATACATCGGGCCCCCATAGGGTCCGAGATACCCCGGGAAGTTGGGGAACTTGACGTCGGAGACCGCTCTCAGCACGTTCGATGAAGATGGTGCCTCCGTCGGAACACCGAGGGACGCATCCAAGTCCCGCCGTGGTCGACTACGACCACCGTCATGATCACGATCACCATCCCGTGTTTCGACGTGGAGGTTCTTCATCATCGAAGGGTGCTTGGAAACGATGTCCAGTGCGGAGAAAGACTGGACGATGTCAGTGACGTCACTCTGTGTTTATCATTAAAAAAATATAACATGTGAATGATACTAGTGGGGATTGATGTTTCACGAAGTCTTTAAGTTGAACTTTATATTCTAAGTTCGACTACAAAATTATGGAAAGCCGTTAGTCATGTTAGGTGTTTTGTTAAATTATTGAAGCGGGTTTTGAAGAAGACATAACATTTCGATGAAATCGTCGACTTTTCTTTTGTCATGGAGATTTCATGTTTTGGACGTAACATTTCATAAAAGTCTGCCTGAATATTTGTACTATGTCTTATTTTAGGGACGGTCGCCTATCATAATTCTAAATCTAACTCAGAATATAAGCTCAACTTAGAATTTGTAAGTATTTTTTAGTCGGTAAGAATGAATCGGTTGATTCGAAGTAAGATGTATGTATTTGGACAATGTTACATGATTCCTTTATGAGGTGGGGCTTAGCAAACTGAAAGTATAATTGATACATGTTTTAAAACACAATGAAGTCCAGCAGTTTACAAAATATGTGTACTGATACAAATAAACAGAAGCCAACCTGCAGTCGGTTTTCACTGCCATTTTAAAATTATTATTGTTGCCCCCAACATTTATTCGATTTGGACATATTAATGGATATTTCAGCTCTATCTGAATCAATTTTTATATAGAATTGTGTGTTTTCTAATTCAAAAATATCACACTTAGTTTTTCATTACCCCACACACACGAATAACCAACGCCCTCAAAACCAAAAAATATATATATATCCCTTTAATAGCAGAGCACGATTTTAACTGTCGTAGCACCGCCGCCGCCCGATGCGTGGCAACTAAAAACAAAACACTCTCACCTGCAATTTTGCGATTCGATCTCGAAGCATCTCAATCTGCTTCAGGTCGGACGGTGTCGGTTGGTCGTCATGGACGTTGGTCGACTTCGGATGGCCGCTGGTGTCCGAACCTCCTGATGACAGTGACACGGCTTCGACGATCACTGGCTCTCTTGCGATTATATCAACGACGATGACGAGGATCATGAGGGTAGCATGCTTGAAACCGACCGCCATTGTCATAGAGTCAGACAGCGATTACCACCTGCAAGAAAAGCGTAGAAATATGAATATATAATGTTTTAGCGAACTAAACTTATGCAATGGATGTTTGAAGACCAATGTAATTTTCCTCTGTAAACACTCATCGGTTTTAACCATTTTGAATAAAATATTGTGCATGTGATGTTTTGTTGAAATAGTGATTAGATATAGAAATAACCAACAACTGTTTAAATACCTATTTTGTAACTTTTTGAAAAGAGGAAGCATTTTTTAGAATTTTTAACGGCTGGTTCAAAATTCTCTAATAAACCTGGGGCCCCAGTTTTATTACAAATTGTTATATTTATGGATATTTCAGCCGTCTCTGAACCGATTTTGATCAAACAAAGATGATTTTATTATTTAAATATTATGCTCTTTCAAATTTTACACTCAGTTTTTCATTACCTCACAAAAAAAAAAGTAGTCTAGCGCCCTCTCTACCAAAACTCAACTATCCCTTTAACACAGTGAAATGTGTACCTATTTCAAAGTTTCACCTTCCGTTCTTCAAGTTCTCGTTTGAGGATAGCCATTATATCATAAGTGTCGTACTGTCTGTTCAAAGTTGTATCAACTTCGGACACCCTACTATACAGTATAGTGATCCCAGACTGACCCATTTGTGATGCAAACTTGGGTTTTACGATCCATCATGAGATTTAGACATTATGTCGACATACCCTCTAAATGATATCCGACCCTGCAAGCTGCCGTCTTATCTCTCTTCTGTGCACATCCTACAAACTTGTGGGCGTCTCCTTCTGGTCAGGCTTGGTCCATTAGTAGAACATGTGCTACCAAATGAGCAAGCAGGCTTCAGACCCGAAATAAAAGGAGCTGTACCGATCAAGTTCTAGCCCTCACTACCTTCATCGAGGCAGGATATCAGCTTGCTCTCAAAACAGGTTTTTGCACTGATTGACCTCTCGTCAGCCTTCGACACTATGTCTGCTGCTCAAAGCTTCCAACATCTTCAAGTGTTAGTCAACCATGCGCATACTCGCTTCCAGCAACCTGGCAACAGAAGATTCAGAATATCTCGTGGAGGACAAACAAGTTATACTTTATATATTTAAAAACAATTTATTTCCTAGGGAACACCCTAGTCAGCATAGCTGTTTTACATAGGGGCCCAATTAAAAAAATACATGACCTTTTTAAACAAAAGAAACAATTAATCAAATACAAGTCAATATAACTGAATTATAATATACTGTACGAAAAAACTACACCCGACAGATTACGGAGAGAAAAAAAAGATCGAACAAATTTAATTTTAAAAAACCACCATGAAAACAATATATGAGCAAGATATGAGCTCGGGCCGTTTTTTGGATCTCTTTATATGTCATAAATCTTTTTGCTCTGACCACACTTTTGTGCTGGTAATTTTTGTAATTTTTAAAGATATATACATGTACTGTATTAATTAACACTTTGTTTGGTTGTATATCTAATTATTAAATATAAGTAAGTCGATGAGGAAAGCGTAAATTGGTTCTTTATCATTCTTAGATTAAAATTAGAATTTAATGAGGATATGCATATTATAATAATCAAACTTTTAGGCTACCATGTTTGTGCTTATCTTGCCAAATACATTTAGAAATATATATTATTTTGTTGTATTTTGATGTTAAGTAATATATTTGTATTGCGTTGTAATATATCTATGCATGTATGCTTATATATTTGTGTTGTCTTCGGACTACAGTTTTGTTTTATGTGTTCAATACAAAAAAAAACGATATATCTATCTACTGTATCTATGTAAATAATAATGATTTACAGCTCGTATCCTAAATGAGTCAACGTGTGGGTAAAACACATTATTCGGGGACATTTTGTACTTGATAACAATAATTAAGCATATGATTAACAATACTTATCAATTATTAACATTATGATAACAATAAATTTCAATAGACAATCAAAACAAATTATAGGGATAGAGGGCGCTACATAAAATTATTTTTTGTAAGATAATGAAACACTGAGTGTCAAATTCAAAATAGCATACAATTTTAATGACAGAATAAACTTTATTTGAACAAGATCGGTTCAGAAATGGCTAAAACATCCCTAAACATAGCCATTTGTTATAACTGTGGGGCCTCACAAATATTCGATGATTTTGAACCAGCCGTTACATTTTTTGTTTAATGCTTCCTCTCTTCAAAAATTATATACAAAAAGTGATTATTTGGATAGTTTTGTATTATCTCTCTATCTAATCACTATTTTAACGAAAAATCACATGCACATTATTTCATTTTTAATGGTTCAAACCGATGAGTGTTTATAAAGCGCCCTCTTGAGTTTTAACGGCTCTTTTTTTAATGATAACAGGCTTTTTACTTAGTCATTTGTAATTTGTATTCCTTTCGAGCATTGTGGAGTTATATATATATTAGTTTGTAATGTAATGGTTAAGGTAAAATTCAGTTTGACCAAAACTGTACTCTCTTTACCGAAACTCAACTATCCCTTTAACAATGAATTTCAACAAATTTGTATAATTACAATACAATATTATAAATAACACGAAACAAAATGATTATTCTAATAATTACATGCTGAACAAAAAAGAAAATAAATCAACTACGTGAACTAACTTAACATATCAACCTACAACTTCGAATGCAGACTTCAATATATACTACTAAATCAATTTTATCAAAGAGGATTACACAAAATTGGCTATATAATAATGCAATTTCTTATTAAATACAACAATACGTAAATATTAAACACAAAAATACGATAAATTATGAACTCGGGTCGTATGTTAATAATAATGATTTAACGCTCGTATCCTATGTGAGTCAACGTGTGGATAAAACACATCCTTCCGGGACATCTGAGGACTCTCTTTTGAATTCGTTTTAAATGTAATATTTGCTTTTGAGTAATATTTCCATTAAAAACCGGGACGCAATAATTAAGTACTGGTCTTATGGGTCTTATGTATCCCATGTATAGTTAAACGATCATTTAGATGATAATATTGTAGACTTAGATTGTTTCTTTATTTATGTAATATGACGAATACTCATAAACTTGCAGTTTGGTACCTTGAATTTTGGTTAAATATTGATATTAAACTTGTAATACATACATAATTATTCATTTTTAAATTATGCTTAATTAATTTTAATTGAAATATCAATATGACTAGAATAGTCTTGCTCTCATATAATAATGATTTCACAATAGGTATTTAGCTGATAGGTATAAATGATAAATATATTATAATGAATTAATTGCTTGGTGATTAATAACTTAGAACAGTTCCAATTATGAATGATTAGCAATTATGCTCAATGATTTGATATTTGTTCTTTGTGTAGTGTAGCTTTGTTATAGTGATTTACTTTTGTAAATTTTGTACTTAACATTAATGTTCCAATGCATTTAAATGCGAATGTAACAATTGCTATATTATATTATTTATACTATGTATGTTTTGATGTTCAATGTACACTGACCCTTTCAGCACTGCTGCTGATCAGTTTGAAATGTATACCAAAATAAATAAATAAATACAAATTTCCCGAAAGATTGCGGAGAGAAAACCTACAGATGGAAAAAAGATATCGTACAAATATTTTGAAAACAAACATATTTAGAAATAGGAAAGCAATAACAATATTTATGTATTTTTTTTTTCTCGAAATCACAATTAAAAACATTACAGAATATAGGGGGGAAAAGTACATAATTCACTGAATATAATTACAATGAATTTGTACGGATGGCCCATTCAGTGCCGTCTACGGATACATGGCTGATCTTCCATGGGGTCCCCTGACAACAATTTAATGAACAATAATTAACCATTTATTTAACAATATTTAACCATATGATTAACAATAATTATCAATAATTAACATTATGATAAACAATGAAATTCAACAAACAATTAATAATAATTAACAATTAATTTCAACAAATTTGCATAATTAAAATAAAAGATTATGAATTACAAGAAAAAATGGTTATTCTAATAATTACATACTGAAAACAAAATCAACAACGTGAACTAGCTTGACCTATCAACCTACAACTTCGAGTGCGGACTACAATCTATACTACTAGATCAAATTTA
This sequence comes from Echinarachnius parma, assembly GCA_037951105.1. NCBI lineage: Eukaryota > Metazoa > Echinodermata > Echinoidea > Clypeasteroida > Echinarachniidae > Echinarachnius > Echinarachnius parma. The sequence continues at coordinate 172,822 of JBAMJV010004627.1, read as the reverse complement.
TCAAAGAGGATTAAATAAAATCGGGTATAAAATAATGCAATTTCTTATTAAACAAAACAAAAATCCGATATGAACTCGAGTCGTATGTTAATAATAATGATTTACCGCTCGTATCCTATGTGAGTCAACGTGTGGATAAAGCACATCCTTCCGGGACATTTCGTGATACTCCCGACAGATTGCGGAGAGAAAAAAAGACGAAAAAAAGTAAATCGAACAAATATAATGAAAAAACAACACTTACAAATACGAAAGCAATAAAGAAATGAACTTTATGTTAATAACAATGATCATGATGATTTACAGCTCGTAAACTGGGTGAGTCAATGTGTGGGTAAAACTCATCCTTCGGGGACATGTGTATGATACTTCCGACAGATCGACAGAGAGATAGAAGACTGAGAGGACGATATTGAAAATAATTTGATAATAATAATAATACTAGATGTTGAATTCGTCACTTTTGACGAATTAAGGTTATACGTATTGAAATTATGATGATGTCATAACATTTACTTGGCATAAATGAATAACACAAAATAGGGTAACAATATTAATTCATAACATTCAATTGTAATCCAAAGGGGAGGGGGGAGCTCTTAAATTGACCAAAATGACTATAAAATAGCTCTGTACTTGACGTCTTATTTCGACCATATCGCACCTTTCCTTTGGCCGATTTTGGCCCGGATTTGAGCATGACAAAGCTGAGTTTCTGCCACACAATAATTTTGTCGAAATTATTTTACGTTCTGAGCACGGTTACAGGGCCAAATTGAAGGTTGAACTTTGTTTTGACTTTATCGTGCAATATTATAACTTTAGCAAATCCGATTGGCCAAGGTTAGGTATTTAATAATATCTACAACTCGTACTCTTTAAGATTATGAAAAAATATTTGTGGATTTCCATGCAAGGAAGAAGTTATTGCCGATAAGAGATGGGCATGTATTACCAGATTTAGCCAATTTTCGCACATTTTCTAGCGAACGGAGGAATACGGGATTAACAGTCTGCCGTTGGGGGCGCTAGACCACCTCACGACACGGTGTTGTTTGTCGATAATTTGTAAATAAAAATAAATTAGGTATTTTAATGTTTGAGCTCTGAAAATTGATTATAATATGAATTTCAAATATATCTGGGCCATTGTTAAATTGGCAATCATCATCTTTTAACATAATCTTTTGGATGACTGAGATATGATGATTATTGAAATTTTACAAAATGGCGTCCTGATGACGTCACAGTGATGTGACGTCACTGAAAAAGTTTGCAGATCTAAGTCAGATCATGATCTATCATCATGTGAAGATTCATGACAATTGATTCATGTGATCTTGAGATATGCGACGCACAAAATCGGAAGAATAATAATAATAATACAAATTCGAACGAAATCAATAGGTTATACGTATGTTATACGTATAACCTAAATAATATCGATTTATATAGCGCCTATTATAATTGATAATCACATTTAAGCGCTTTACAATGATACTATTACCCCGGTCATAGGATACAATGCAAACGCAGGACACATTGTGTGCACCACCTCCACTCCCTGGGGAGCATTCCTTCCAAGCGGCACATGGGCATTGAGAAGATCCTTCACATAAAGACTTTCACCTCCTACCGGGTCCCCATTGATATACCTGGGGGTGTATTCTGAAAACGATTTTAAGCTAAAATTCATTGTATCTACGTCACTAAAAAAGGTTTAAGGAAATCGGTATTCTGAAACTGTGCGATTTTTGTTTTATCTACGTCACTACAAATTTTTAGCCAGCGCTAAAATTTATTGTAGTTGCCATGGAAGATATGCAAATTTTATGCAAATGAGGCAAATCGGTATTCTGAAAAGAATTTTAACATAAAACTTACAACAGAATTTAAAATCACTTAGTAGCAGTTTTATCTCCGTGACTTGAATCGATAAGTAAGCTATGGCAGCGCTTCTTGAAGCACGTATCCTCCACGAGCATCAACACGCGCATGGCCGCCCGTACTTTTCGTTGCCTTTGTCAGTGTTGGGCTAAACTTCCCGATTATCGTTTGTTTCCGCTTCGTCGCTTCTTGCACTATGATCATCGTTTCATCCTCCGTAAAGTTGTTCGCTCTATGTGACGCCATTGTGATAATTTGAGTTGATTACTGTACATAATATAAACCAAATTAGTTTAATTGATTACATAACGGGTGTAGATATCGCGCGCTTTTAGCAAACTTTGCGCGCGCATGAGATTAAATGCGCTTATTTTGGACACAAGTAAGTCAGATTCGAAGGTCATGAGTGTTACCGTTGCCAGTTAAAGAAGAAATAGCATTTTTTGTTAGAGTTATTATGTTAAAATTTAGCTTGAAAACATATTCTGATGAGGATTGTCTTGTTAATGATATGAGAAATAGAGCACCAATATTAACACGAAGTGGCAGAAGAGTAAATTGCCCAGAAAGGCTGAATTTGTAGATATGTTTATGTTACATTGTTGTTGCATGTTTTGTTTTTGAATTGTTGTATATTGTAAACAAAAATTGTACTCTCATACCCCGGAAGGGGTCGATAGAGTAAATACAATCTTACAAATCTTATAAATCTTACCAATCTTACCGTTCCCTCCATAAACATATCGGAAATGAATTCGTTATTAGTTTTCATTCAAATTATCTGACAACACAACCACACAAAACAATGACAAGACAACTTGAAAAAACACTTCCATTAAATACATGTTTATTGACAAAAACGGCCTCGAACTCGATTCCAACATGCATCTTTGAGACCACACGAATCTTTTTCACATGTCCGACTTTATCATTATGATTATTATATCTTGATTACGTTCAAACAAATAGTATGCATAAACTTGCAATATAAATTTTAATCACGGCGTCATTCCCACGTGGTCTTAAAATCATATGCAAATGATTAAATATATCGATGTAAGCGATATTTTCATTGGCCAAAGGAGCAGCAAGGGGCGTGGCTTTTATTGACAGCGCGCACTGGCGTAAGCGTTAAAATTTCCTTAAAATCTTTTTCAGAATACCGATTTAAAAATTTTTTAGGGCGATTTTATTTTAGGGAGATAAAATTTTTATCTCCGCTACATTTTCAGAATACACCCCCTGGGCAGAGAGCAGCAATTGTGGATATATTTTCTTGATGAAGGACAAACGGGATGGGCATACAGTGTGTTCGAACTCGGGATCTCATGATCAGAAAGCGCGCGCTCTACCAATCTTGCCACACCACATTCACACCCACGCAAACAACATACATCACAGACGCAGACTGAACAAATAGACAGTGTCAAATGAGCGTCGAAAGAATGAAACTATACATATCATACAGGGTGGCCCACAAAAAAAACGGAACGGGGCATTTCCCAAAATAAAGTAAGAAAATGAACATGTCCATCAAATAGGGTGTCCTTTCCAATGAACACCGATACCAAGAAAAATAATTTTGGACGTGTAGTTTTAGGGTGCTTTGAGTGAGACCGGTAACGTAGCAGCTATGACCTAAAATAGACAATCGTGTTTAAAGGGATAGTTGAGTTTTGGTAGAGAGGGCGCTATACAAAATAATTTTGTGTGAGATAATGAAAAACTGAGTGTCAAATTCGAAAGAGAATACAATTTTAATGACAGAATAAACTTTTTTTGATCAAAATCGGTTCAGAAATGGCTGAAATATCCATAAACATACGTACCATTTGTAATAAATGTGGGGCCCCACATTAATTCGATAATTTTGAACCAGCCGTTAAAGAATTTTTTTAAATGCTTCCTCTTTTCAAAAATTTACAAAAGACGTTTTTAAAAAGTTGTTGATTATCTCTCTATCTAATCCCTATTTCAACGAAACATCAAATGCACAATATTTCATTTAAAATGGTTGAAACTGATGAGTGTTCAGAGAGCGCCCTTTTGAGTTTTAACGGCTCTTTTTGAATGATAACAGGCTTTTTACTTAGTCATTTGTATTTTTGTATTCCTTTCTAGCATGGTGGAGTTATAACTAGTAGTTTGTAATGTAATGGTGCAGGTTTTGGTTATTATAATTCAGTTTCACCAAAACTGTACTCTCTTTACCAGAACTCAACTATCCCTTTAAGCACGAGATTCCTAGCTACGCCACGCCGTGTCCCCCACCCCCCCCCCCCCCCCCCGCCCCCACCCCATGCAAGATACGTCACTGACTGTAAGACGTTAGAGATAAGGGGCCGTATTCTGGAAGCTCAATTTCCAAAAATGTTAAGTTGAACTTAAATTTAGGTTGGGCCTAAAGTTATGGAAAGCCATTTGTAGCCTTGGAATAAAACAAATATTCCAGATAAAAATGGACCAATTTTAGACTTTTAAAGAATTTTACAACAAAAATATTACATTTCTTTGATAATAAATAGTTGAAACTAGATCCCTTCAAAACAATCAAAATATCAACCAAACCATCATACTTTGAACCATGCATGCACAAATTTGTCACCGACTGATAAAGTCAGACAGTAATATTTCAAACACAAAACCCACAAAAAAGCAAATTCACCAAACTAATACACACACACACACAAGTCTTGCTTCGTGTTATCTTAAGATATACAAAGTGGCAAGATTGTCTTTGAAAATCAAAAACTAAAAAACAAAGTATTTCATATCGTATATGTTTTAATTGATGAAACAGATGACATGTGGGACATAAGGCAAAGACAAATACAAAACATTAACACAAATTCGAGACAATCGCGATTAAACCTGCTGAAAATCAATCAAAATAACAGGACAATGTGTGATAAACTTAGTCATATCTTGAACTATATCCATTTGGTATCGTTTAAAAAAGTCAGTATTGTGCTTTATGATAGTAAGTTTATTACTATTCATAATACGTAAGTTTATTACTATTTATAATACGTAATGAGGGTCGCTATTCATAATATGAGAAGAGGGTTAATATTCATATAATGATTATATCTTCGCTATTTAATAGATCCCATAATTACATGATCCATTACATTTGCCCCGACTATTTATGGGACTGGCGTAGCGTGGTCGGATTGAATGGGATTTGTTTTGTAATGTTTTGGCAAATTATTCGGGAGAGGGGCCACGTTCCCCCGCGCCCCCTCCCCGGGGCAAATAAATGAATCATGTGATAAGTCAATGAAAAAGCGACATTTAATAATTGTATGCATAGCGACCCTCTTCTCATATTATAGATATCGACCCTCATTTCGTATTATGAATAGCGACCCTCTTCTCATATTATGAATAGCGACCATCATTACGTATTATAAATAGCGACCCTCTTCTCATATTATGAATAGCAACCCTCATTTCGTATCATGAATAGCGAACCTCTTCTCATACCTATATGAATAGCGACCCTCTATTTTCCTATTATGAATAGCGACCCTCGTTTCGTATAATAAATAGCGACCCTCTATTTTTCATATTATAGCGACCCTCGTTTCGTAATATATATAGCGGTATAGCGGAGTATTGATCCCAAATACATATTATGAATATTGCCCCTTCTTCATGTTTATGAATATCAACCCCCATATCGTCACGCATAGCGATCCTTATGTATAACGGTTCTTATATGCCTTTATGAATAGTGCCCCCTCTGGCGTTTTATAAATAGCCGTCCTTCACGTTTAGGAAGTAACGCATGCAGGCGCGCCGGAACCAGTTTTGGATTGGGGGGCAAAGACTTAAGGGAGCTCACGATATTTTTGTGTGATGGGGCTTATGCCCAACCACACTAACAGGGTTGCCAGAGGTGAGAGTGAGACAGTGTGAGGGAGCGAAGCGACTGAGCGGGAGGAGGGTGTGGGAGGGGGGTGTCCCGGCCCCCCTCCCACGGTAAAGAGCTTTTGCATTTTGGGATTTGAAATTGTGCAATCTGGTGCATACCTAGATAGCAAAATCTGGGAAAGCGTGTTATGATTTGATCGACCAGAAATTTTAAGTATATTTTTCACGAAGAAAATAAATAATTGACACACTAATAAATATGCCACATTATGTATGATCCAACAACATAGCCTACAGCCAAGAATAAGTCCCGAGGGAGCGAAGCGACCGAGGGCTGGGGCAGAGCCAGAGAGGGGGGTGGGGGTTGGGAAGGAGTAGCCCCCTCCCACTGGGAAAGCGTGTTATGATTTGATCGACCTGAAATTTGAAATATATTTTTTCACGAAGAAAACAAATAATTGACACACTAATAAATATGCCACATTATGTATGATCCAAGAATGCGTCCCGAGGGAGCGAAGCGACCGAGGGCTGGGGCAGTGCCAGAGGGGGAGGGTTTGGGAGGGGGTATCCCCCTCCTACGGGGAAGATTTTGCATTTATATATACTTGAAATTGTGCAATTTTGTGCACGTCACACAAGCAGCCAGAGCAATGCCAGCCTACACGGGAACTACGTGGCCCGGTACAGAAATTATTCACCTCAGACCATACGCAAGTTACAACAAACTGAGATTATCTGTTCGCGCGCGAAAACTTAAAATGGATGTATAAATTAGTTTTTGAACGTTAGAATTAACAAGTCTTGTAGCTTATACATTTTTTTTTCGGGGGGCAAAAACGCGTTTTGCCTCCCCCCCCCCCCCCGCCACTTTTTTGGATTGGGGGGGGGGGGGGCGGCCGCCACCCCTGCCCCCCCCCCCCCCCACTTCCGGCCCCTTTGAACACATGAATAGCGGCCCTTATGAATAGCGAGGTTACCCCGATCGAATCGTATTAAAATAACGATGCGATAAAAAGGCCCGTTCACACAAACGTATTAGTGCGATTTGAGCCTCGATCAGAATTTCGAAATTATTTGCGCCCGTTCACTCAAAGTGAAATAATTTCGAAATTTGGATCGCGATTCTAATTTAGAAATTGTTTGCGCCCGTTCACATCTATATACAAAATCGCAGAACAGATCTCTGCAGACTGAGAACTGCAACAAGATTCATCAAGCCACGACTCGCCCAGACCTCCCACTAAAGGAGAACATGAAATCGAGAGCTAAGGTAGATTGCAACCGTATCAGTGCACATTTGTGTATGATTATTTACGCACATGAAATCCTGAAAAGGGGGTGTTTTGAAATGAAAAATAAGGGTCAGTTTTAAAGGCCCTTTTTAAACCTGTTTTTGAGTTGAAAAGGGATGTAGTTTCATGAATTTTGTTTTTAAACGCTTTGAAATAGGGGGTCATTTCAAGCCTCTTTAACGATCATGTGCCCTTGAATATGAAGTGACACTACCGGGATATACACAGGAGTTTGATATATTATAACAACCAAGGCTGGAGAATCATGCTGAACCAACCAGCAAATGCCAGGTATCCACATTGTGAGATTCTGAGAACCCCTACATGGTGCACACGGCGCACGTCAATTCATAACCATCGATATAAGGTTGGCATGGAAGACCCCCACCAGCAAGGCAACGACCCTCCACCATGTACAGAAGGGCGCCATTTTGGTTACCTTGCGTGCCTGCCTTGGACTCGAGCGCGCGGTCAATGCAGATGAACTCTGTCCTCTTATGTCCGCAATTCGCGGACATCAGGTAACCCGCATACTCGAGCCGCCAATCGTCCGAAGGGCACACGTTACGCGCGGGAATCATCAACACGCTCGTGTGAGCAGCAGGCGCCCTGCACACCGCGCACACAGGCGTGAGATCATGCACGTCACGTATGCGCTGATTGGGTGCATTGTTTGTCTCGTACTCTGAAGAATACAGATGACCCCGATAGCCACCGCCACCTGTCGGATCAAATTCGTCATAGATCGGCTCGTTGGGAAGACAGAGGTAGTTAGCGCCGCTGCCGGTTTCGGTGTAAAGAGCACCTCCAATAGTTCCTATAATAAACACAAAGCAAAATATTCTTTTAAAAGACCCGACATACGCCCAACGGCCAAAGCATTGATTGTTTCAGTGATCCATTAATTGTATAAGATGTTTCCGCGAGTGATATTAAACTTCAATCACATACTAATATAATTGCATGATTCCTCTGAATGACAAAAAAAAAATGTTTCCCGATTTAAAAAAATGAATATTGGTAACAACTTTTATTCCCGATCGTTCGAATTCAGATACATTTGACAGAACTCAAAAAGCGTTCCGGAACGTTCTTCAAATCATTCCGAACTACCTCAACGATTATAGTAGGGAGGCATTAGAAGCATAAAAACCCAATGCATTATAAGGTTTCCATGTAGCGGCTAAGCCTTACAACACGGTATGAGAACATTCTGAAAGCTCTGTATGTACAGAAAACTTTTTTTAAGTACACACTTTTTAACGAGAACCCACTCTGTCGTAATAACAATATTTTTGATGATTTCGAAAAAATAATCACACAATATGAGAATATATACATCCGCTTCGCTACACACACAAAAATGCAAACACAAATTCATTTGTACTGAACCCGGCCAATTTTGAGAAGAAACACAACATTCAGCTCTCAACTTGGCACCCACCGCGAGACGTAAGTCGACACTCACCTCTGCGCCCAGTCGCTATCACAATCCAGCGCCCAACTCGCCATCCAACTCGTCAACCGACTCGACAACTATTAATATAACTCGCCATAGCGACCAACACGTAAGTCAACCAGCTAGTGAAGTGGAAGTATAGACGTCTAAATTCCTTAGTCAACACTCATTTTACTTTCCACCACAGCATCCCCTGCATGCAGCGCCCAACTCAGAATCAACATTCGGCGCTGATCTCACCGTCCATCTCGACACTCAACTAGTCATCCAACTGACCAACTTGAATTAATACCCAACTAGGCACCTATCTATATCGCCATCGCATTTTTGCGCCAGACACTATATCGTATTCAGCAACCAACTTGCCATCTAACTCACCAACTTTACTTAATACCCAACTAGGCACCTATTTATATCGCCATCGCATTTTTGCGCCAGACACTATATCGCAACCAACTTGCCACCCAACTAACCAACTCGCTAACAAATTCACCAGCCAACTCGACACTCAAGTAGGCATCCAACTCGTCATCTACTCCCAACATAATCGATACTGAACTAGACACTCAACTCGTCATCCCTTATGGAGCCAAACACCAATTTCGCAATCCATCTCACCCACGAACTTCAAACTCAACTAGGCACCCAAATCGCCATCGAGTTCGGCACCCAACTTGCCATCCAACTAACCAACTCACCTACAAAGTAGATACCCAACTCGCCAGAACAACACCTAAGTCAACAGTCAACTCCGAACCAAATTTGGCAATCAACACAGTACATATGCAGCGCCCAACTCGCCATAATAATTCGGCGCCGAACTCGCCCTCAACTCCACAACCAATTCGATACTCAACTAGGCACCCAACTCGTCATCCAATTGTGCGCCAAACTTGACAGGCGAATTCGGCACTCAACTCACCAACCAACTCGACACTCAATTAAGCACCCAACTAATTGTCATTCAACTCGCAATTCATCTTGCCATCCGACACGCCAACCAACTCGACACTCAACTAGGCATTCAACTCGACATCCAACTCACTATTAAACCAACTCGCCAACAAACTCACTGGTCAGCCACTTTGCCGGATGCTTGGTATCCAAGGAGGTATCTAACTCACCAAAAACCCAACACTCAACTATATAGTAGGCGTTCAACTGGAGATCGATCTCACCAACCAACTTACCAGCCACTAGATTGGATGCTCGGTATTCAACGAGGCATCCAATTTATATTCAATTTGGCACTGAACTCTAACATCTATTTACATCAAATATTAACTGAAAAAGTGTACCAAAATAACGTGTCGTGTCATTTTTTCGTTAGTTCATTCATTATTGTACACAGACTCTCATAATATAGGATTTCTCGGTCAATTTCGTAAGTTGGCCACACAAATTCATTTTATATTCATTCAATTTCAAATTTCATTTCAAATTGTATGCAAAGAAACGAATTTGAATTCACGGAAGACGTTATTACGTAATCGCGAATCGTCTCGCTTTAAATTGAATGAAAATTTTACGAAAAAGAAACACGTTTTAATTCGAATGAAAACAAAATGATTTTGAATGACCGTTTTATGAATTCAAATGCTAAAAAACGAATTTGAACGAAAAATCACAGCTGCGGTGACAGAATCGGCGAAATTGAATGAACATAAAATGAATTTGTGTGGCCAACTTACGAAATTGACCGAGAAATCCTATATTATACGTGAATCTTCATTCATCTCTGTACAATATATTGCATAATATTAGACGGTAAACCTCATTATTGAGTATATTCTTAAAATAGTAATTGACAGTTGTACATTTTTGCTAATGTTTTGTTTATTAAATGTCATTAAAAACAAAGTCTTATTACTTGTAAAATTTTCTGACATATTCTATAAACGTCCGTGATTTACTGAATTGTAGAGGTTACCTGTATAGATTAGCTCCGCCCCATCGGCGCACTCAGATTTCCCCCAGCGAGTGTAAACAGCGCCACCATGCGATATGGTTCTGCTAGTGACCTCTGGTTGTCTCGGCGCTGTCGAGGACTGTTCGTTGCCAGGGTTACCGCTATATGATGATGGTCCCGAATCGTGAGGAACGTCCACTATACGTATTGCGATACAATATGAATAAAATGGCAAACTTATCAAATAAAGTATGTTTGTGATACAAAACACATACAGTGTCGGTATTCATGTATTAAAGGAAAACATATTCACACTATTACTTATACTAAAGGCCCAAATAATACAGAACAATGAAGAATGGCGTTTGATACATTGTACAGTCCATGATTTATATTATGTGTACATTTTGAAGTAATTCACGTATATACTAAAGGAAACAATATTCACACTATTCCTTGAGAATTTAGTAATATAGTCCACATCCTCAAAACTTACTTGGAACTCTAGTGGTCCTCCTATACCTTATTATATTCGCATTAACAATAAAAGCACGGGATAGGTTTCGGTATTTATAATTGCCATTGCATTCAAAAGGTATTTACGATTGAAGTGTTCAAATGTTAAATTGTCTACGGGATAATTTAAGTCGTGTACAAAGTAAGTGCAATGAGTTATCTCTTTGCATTTTTGCTCATATCTCAGCCAAAAAATATATCCAAATTTTACTTTGTGGTCATATCAGAGCACACAAATTCACATTTTATCAACCACTCATCACTTTTTCACTTATCAACAAAGGTACTAGATCCATTTAAGGCCCACGTAATAAAGAACAACAAAGAATGTCGTTTGATGAAGTGTATAGTCCATAATTCATATTTGTGTCCATTTTGAAATCATTTTTTGTTTACATTGTCAATTTCTTTACCTGGTGGTGTAAGCGAAGCGTCTCGTCCATCGCGCCCGTCTCTCCCGGGTAGCCCGGAGGGACCAGGGGCACCCCGGGGACCCGGTGTACCTGCCGGGCATAAGAAACACTGGCCTGCAAACCAAGAGAAAAGAAACCGATACACCGTGTCTCAACCATTACACAGCACCATTTTGCATAAAATGAAATGTAAATCGGAATGTCCTTTTCAATAATAAAAGTGTATCCAAATGGTATAGTTTGATATCTGTAACAAATGCCAGGCATTTATAATCGCAGTGTTTTTTTTTGTTTAGCGATTTGTACTACGTGCGCGCGGACGATTTTTAGAAGCACTTTTCTCGGCCACTGAGCGGCACCTCTCGGAAAAATAGGCGGCATCAAAATCATTCTCATTTTTCTTACACCTGAATAGTTAATATTCGTTTATTTTTCGTTTGCCGGTATTTTCAACTCAGCTAGATCACATCTGAGAAGTTTTAACCCCATTCGTTTGCTAGATTTTGATCACGAAATCCCTAAAGATACCCTTGCATAATTGCCTAAAAAGAGCTCCCGACCCCCAAAATCCGACTTTCCCATTGATTTTGTGTTGCCTGCCGGTTATTGGCCGAGGACCTCCTGATTTGCCTCATTTTACTATCAGCTGAAAATACTGAATTTTCAGTCTATGTCAAGCTGTAACAGTTCTAAATTGAACCAGTCATGACAGCAACAGAGTGCTGTTCATCTTTGCCATCACACTTTCAAATTTCAAGTTTCAACCGTTGAATAATCTTTGCCGGTTTTATACCCGATTTCAAACGCGATTTCCAATATTCAACGGAAAGCAAGCAATCTAAAGGTAATTCATAAATTTAATTTGATATCCGAGTGATAGTATTTGATTTAAAAAAAAAAATCCAACTGCGATATGTGTTATGTGTGTGTTATATGTGTGTTTTTGTGTATTTGTGCGAATCCTGAAAAACAAAACAAAAAAACCCTACCTACCTACCCTAATTTTTGGTTGCCCGTTACTCCAATCCAACAATTTTTTTGTTTGCCTTATAGTTACATGATCATCGTACAAACGAGAGAAATTAGAATTAAAAAAGTATCATCTAGTGACAAAATGTTCAGATTTCAGATTTTCAAGAAAAATAAAAAAATCCAACATTTTCATTAGATGTCAGGTGGGACTTTGGAAGCAGGCTTATAGTAAAAAAAAAAAAAAAAGGCAATTATTAATGTATATAACAAGCAGAAATAAACTCTAACAGTAACGGACCACCCAAAACCACTCAAAACCTTAAATATCAAAATGAATGATCAGAATTCATTTGTATTGCTCTAACAAATTTATTTCACTATAATCTGTGATATTTCTTACTTAAAAATATAAAATTATTCTAGGACTATCAACAATCCTCTCTAGGACTACCAACAGTTCTTTTTAGGACTCTCCTAGAAAGAATACCAACAGTTCTTTTCAGGACTACACCAACAGTCCTTTCTAGGACTACCAACAGTCCTTTCTAGGACTACCATAGTCCTTTTCAGGACTCACTAATCCACCCATCTCACATGGTGCAACCGCAAACCACACGTATTACAATTATTTGTAAAAAATGTATGAACATTCGAGCTTTTTTTTTTTTTGCTAACATTCCGTACGGATCATATAATCATATTTTAAATCTTCATAATTACAGAAGGAAGCAAGTTTAAAAATCTTTCCCTGGATATAAATTGATAATTGGCAAACACTTTGATGAAAACATTAAGATAACTGGTCAATTAATTGTCAAATGAAGCCAGGTGATTCCGTTCTGGTAAAGTGGTGATCCGTTACTGGTATAGAGCGTAATTAGGGGTCCGTAAAACGCGAGCCTACCTGCGTATTAGCGGCGGAATGAGTTTAAAGGTAGTGTTGAGTATTAATTAACAAAAATGCTCGAAGATTACTTTGAAAAAAATCAGAATAGGTTTTTAAAAAGTCGTTGATGATATCTCTATTGCATCATTATTTTAACAAACATTAAATGCACATTTTTGTATGAAAAAGGCTAAAACCAATGATTTAATACGTGTGGTTTACGGGTACACCATGTGAGATGGGTGGATTGGTAAGCCCTGAAAAGGACTATGGTAGTCCTAGGAAGGACTGTTGGTGTAGTTCTGAAAAGAACTGTTGGTATTCTTTCTAGGAGAGTTCTAAAAAGAACTGTTGGTAGTCCTAGAAAGGATTGTTGATAGTCCCAGAAAGGACTGTTGGTAGTCCTATAAAGGACTGTTGGGATAGTCCTGAAAAAGACTGTTGGTATTCTTTCTAGGAGAGTCCTAAAAAGGACAATTGGTAGTCCTAAAAAGGACAGTTGGTAGTCCTAGAAAGGACTGTTGACTACCAACAGTTCTTTTTAGAACTCTCCTAGAAAGAATACCAACAGTTTTTTTTCAGAACTACACCAACAGTCCTTCCTAGGACTACCATAGTCCTTTTCAGGGCTTACCAATCCACCCATCTCACATGGTGTACCCGTAAACCACACGTATTATATACACCACCATGGAAACCGATACTTACAAGCAACATTTAACCAATGATTTGTTTTTAAATAGCGCCCTCTTGAGTTGTAACGGCTCTTTTTGAATGATAACAGGGGTTTTACTTAGTCGTTTGTAATTGTGTATGCTTTTCGAGCATGGTGAAGTTATAACTATTACTTTGTACCGTAATGGTGTAGGTTTTGGTTACTAAAGTTAAGTTTGACCAATACTCAACTATCCCTTTAAATCAACACTATTTTAGCTTTCCAACGATGTACGATAAATAATTTGTCATAGCAAAAAATAGTATGCACTGAGAAGTGATCCGTTACTGGTTGAGCTACGGTACTTGAACTATCATACCTGAATACATCGGGCCCCCATAGGGTCCGAGATACCCCGGGAAGTTGGGGAACTTGACGTCGGAGCCTGCTCCCTGCACGTTCGATGAAGATGGTGCCTCCGTCGGAAGACCGAGGGAGGCATCCAAGTCCCGCCGTGGTCGACTACGACCACCGTCATGATCACGATCACCATCCCGTGTTTCGACGTCGAGGTTCTTCATCATCGAGGGGTGCTTGGAAACGATGTCCAGTGCGGAGAAAGACTGGACGATGTCAGTGACGTCACTCTGTGGTTATCATGATAAAATATATCATGCGAATGATACTAGTGGGGATTAATGTTTCACGAAGACTTTAAGTTGAACTTTATTATAAGTCTACAAAATTATGGAAAGGCGTTAGTCATGTTAGGTGTTTTGTGAAATTGAGTTTTGAAGAAGACATAACATTTCGATAAAATCGTCGACTTTTCTTTTGTCATGGAGATTTCATGTTTTGGACGTAACATTTCATAAAAGTCTACCTGAATATTTATATTATGTCTTTTTTTAGGGACGGTGGCCTATCATAATTCTAATTCCAACTCAGAATATAAGTTCAACTTAGAATTGTTTTGAAGTCAGTATGAATGAATCGGTAGATTTCGAAGTAAGATTTAAGGATTTGGACAATGTTACATGATCCCTTTATGAGGTGGGGCTTAGCAAACTGAAAATAATTGATACAAGTTTTAAAACACAATGAGGTCAAAAAGTTTACAAATACCCGAATACAAATAAACAGAAGTCAACATGCAATCGGTTTATTAGTATTGTATATTTATTTAATCGCAGAGCACGATGTCAACTGTCGTAGCACCGTCGTAGCACCGCCGCCCGATGCAAAAACAAAACGCACTCACCTGCAATTTTGCGATTCGATCTCGAAGCATCTCAATCTGCTCCAGGTCGGACGGTGTCGGTTGGTGGTCATCGACTTTGGTCGACGTCGGACGACCGCTGTACGTGTCCGAACCTCCTGATGACAGTGTCCCGGCTTCGATGATTACGGGCTCTCTTGCGATGATATCGACGATGATGACGAGGATCGTGAGGGTAGCATGCTTGAAACCGACCGCCATCTTTATAGAATCAGACAGCGATTATCTCCTGCAAGAAAAGCGTCGAAATATGAATATATAATGCATTAGCGACCTAAACTTATGCAATGGATAGGCTATATTTGAAGACCAATGTAATTTTCCTCCGTAGTGGAAATCACACTATTTTAAGAATGAACCAATACTAATGTTTATTTTGAACCCATTGCTCACAATAAAGTAGCTGCAGGCAAAATAAATCGAGGTTTACGGAGGAAAATTACCAGTAAAATGTACTAAAATAACTTCTAGAACTAAAAGAACTAAAGGAAAATAAGAAAGATTCACCACCAATTAGTGCTCGCATACCTGTCAAATCTGATTTCAACAAATATTTTGCCCTTCTTACTGGATCCGACGAGAATAATATAAATGCATAAAATGCTCAGTCTCTCGGAAAAAGTTCACGACAAAATGTGAAATATGATTGTAGTGCGAATCATATTTATATAGAATGCCATATACATTGTTATAGCACCGTGTGAAATTGAATAAGCTGCCATTGACCAATCAGAAACAAGGGAAAGGGGAAACTTCTGAGGGTCCCGGAGTCTCGAAAGAGACACCCCAAAACAAAAACAAAAAACAAAATAAAAAATGAATAAATAAATGTAAACAAATATATATAAAAATGAATAAATACAAAAAATACATACAAAATACAATCATGACGTATTAATGGCGAAGGACATATCACCATATGGGGTAGATTATGTACCCATCGACCAACTAATATAAACCAAACCAAGTCAGGAAGAAAGTTGAACATTAAGTACGACGTGTTAGAGCAGTATAATAGAGATTTATATCTGTCACGTATGGGGTAAACTATTCAAACATCAACCATCTGCTCATAAGCAAGTGAAAGAGAAAACAGTCTTCAAATCCCGGATAGTTGGTTAAAGGGATCTAGTAACATTGTCCAAATCCTCAAAATTTAATTCGAATTCTAGCGGCCTATCATACCTTGTTGTATTTGTATTAACAATAGAAGCATGGGACATGTTTCGGTTTTTCGTATTTGCATTTTGTTAGAAAGATTTTTACGATTGAAGTGTTCAGATGTTAAACTATCTACTGGATAGTCGTAACCGTGTACAAAGTCAGGGCAAAGAGTATATTCTGTTGCACTTTTGCTCATTAATCGGCCATATAACCTCCATTTAACTTGAAATGTTCACACAATACCCAGTGGACATATCAGATAACAACAATATACATTGTAACCATAGGCGTACCCAGAGGGGAGGGGGGGGGGGGGTTTGGGGGCTTCAACCCCCCCCCCCCCCCCCCCCCCTTTGACCCAAAATGGCTTGGAAAACAACAACACGTTAACTGGGACAAAGAAAAGTAACGTGAAGAAATAGTATCAATTACCAAACGGAGAAATTTAATTTTTAAAATATATTAGAAGACTTTCAAATCATAACCGATATACCATAACAAAAAAAGAAGGCATCCGGTATTTTGTAGCAGCTAATCTTCCTAGTATATGTAATTTACGTAGAGGTATTATACAAATATCAAGAAAATGTGATTTAAAAGAAATGCTACAAAAAAGGCGTACTGAACAGTTTAAGGAATAAGGAAAAATACATTATTTGTAAAGACGGTTTATTAAATATTATCTAAAAACCTGTAAGGTGATACCACCGTGCAGCTAGTGACTAATTATTGTTTGGCCTGTAAACAAGTGACTCGAGAACATTTCTACAAAATCCCGGATTCTCGAAAGATTGGTGAAATAAGTGATGGAAAAAAGAAGAAAATAAAGATTAATACAGTACATGTACAAATACGACAGGCTCAAAAGCGATAAAGGTATGATGTGGGACCGTATGTTGATATTGATTTACAGCTCGTAACCTGGACGAGACATCGTGTGGGTTAAACCATGGTTAAACACATCCTTCGGGGACATTCGTACGTGCATACTCCCGACATGCCCGACAGATTGCGGAGATTAAACAAGTCGGAAAGAAAGGTATCGAACAAATATCATAAAAACAACATTTACAAATACGAAAGCAATACAAAGATATGATCTTGGGCCGTATGTTCATAATAATGAATATACAGCTCGTAACCTTGACGAGTCAACGTGTGTGTAAAGTACATCCTTCGGCATGTTCGGGAACATGGTTTTGATAAGATGGAAAGAAAGATATATAACAAATATCACGAAAACCACATTTACAAATTAATATGAAAGCAATAAAGATATTATCTTGGGCCGTATGTTAATAATAATAATTTACAGCCCGTAACCTTGACGAGTCAACGCGTGGGTTTAACACATCTTTCGGGGACATTAAATGTTTGTACGTGCATACTCCCGATAGATCGGCAGAGATATAAAGACTGAGAGAACGATATTGAATATAATATGATAAACAAAATACATGCAAACACAGACGCAGGCTTAACAGAGAGACAGTTGTCAAACGAGCGTCGAAAATATGAAATTATAATTATCATATATAGTCATAATGAAAGATTCGTAGTTTATTCAATGGTATACCTATATTATACCTATAGGTGGTGTATGCAGTAGGCAGTAACGTAGCAGGCATTGACGTACAATAAACAATCGTGTTTAAGCGCGCGATTTCTAGCTACGCCACTGTCGTGCCCCCCCCCCCCCCCCCCCCCGCCGCCCCCATACGGGCTACGCCACTGAACGTGAGAAGTTACATCTACATCTAAGCTTATATCTAGAGAGAAAGGGCCGTATTCTGAAAGCTCAATTTACAAAGATTTTAAGTTGAACTGAAATAAAGGTTGGACTTACAGTTATGGAGAGCCATTTGAAGGCTTTGAATGAAAACAATATTCCAGAACAGAAATGCACAAATTTCAGACTGTAAATGAATTTTACAACACGAATATTAAATTTCCTTGATAATACAAAAAGTGTATCAACCCTTCGTCAGTTTTTGCACATGTCAACAAAGTTACTAGATCCCTTCAAAACAATCAGAATATCCACCCAACCATCATACTTGGAAGCATGCATGCACCAAGTCACCGACTGATAAAGTCAGACAATGATATTTCATTTGCAAAACCCACACACACACACACACACGCAAATTCAGCAAAATAAGACACACACAAACACATATCTTGCTACGTTTTATCTAATTTAGATATACAAAGTAGCAAGATTTCTATTCAAAATAAAAGGATACAAAACAAGTATTTAATATGGATTACGTTTTAATTGATAACGCAACAGACATATGGGGTATAAAGTAAAGATCAGATGCAAAACATTTGTTTAATTCCAATTCGACATATTTACTATTAAACCGGCTGGAAAGCAATTCAAAATAACAGGAAAAGGTGTGATGAAATTATTATTATTATTATTATTTATTTGGCATTTCATACAAAGAACAAAGTACAAATCGAACAGTGAATTCACAGTAAAAAGCACCCCTGGTGAGCCTTCCCAAGTCGCCCGACAGGAAAAAAGAAATCTTGAATTCCTATAACCCGTAGCTCTTTCCTGCCGACTTGGGGAAGCCACCACGGAAGCCTTATACATAGAATTGTACAATGATGAAGGGTATTGTTATAACTCGCATGTGTAATTAACAACTTAGACTAACATATTTATATTTGTAAGTAATTATTATAATTATATCATTAACATGCATGTACATAAGAAAGTATAATAATTGAATGCTTATGTAATGAGTATATAAATACTAAGTATAACATTTGTTTATGTATATAAGAAATATATTTATTTAATTTTAAAATTCAGAACTCAGTGCAATACAATAAAAACAAATCCTAATTTGTATTGTAAATTATCAAAGTGAAAGATATTTCATGCTAAAGGAAATATACAACATATTTATTTAGCAAGACCAAAGCATTTGTGCGATTTATAATCACGTACACAGCTTAGAGAAATTATCATTTACTTGGTCTTGCAAAGAAGCTAAATCTTTACTATTAAACAATATGTTTGTGTCATCAGCATATAATATGTATGAAGGGGTATTTGACACATTTACAATATCATTTATATACAATATAAATAACAGTGGTCCTAACATAGATCCCTGTGGAACCCCACAGACTATTTTCTTAGATTCTGACATACAGTTTTTATATTTTGTACATTGATAACGATTGGAGAGGTAGCTATTATACCAACTGTGTGCTACTCCTCGAATTCCATAGTGTTTTAATTTAGTTAACATAATATCATGATTTATAGTGTCAAATGCCTTTGACAAATCAACAAAAATACCAATAAGAAAAGAATTTTCCTCAAACGTATCAACAATTTTATTTACAATGTCAGTCAGGGCCATGGATGTTGAATATTTATTACGAAAGCAATATTGATAGCTACCCAAAATATTATTCCGATCAAGGAACTTAACAGTACGATTATAAACAATATTTTCCAAAATCTTAGAGAAACAAGGGAGGACTGATATAGCAAGATTTCTATTCAAAACCAAAGGATACAAAACAAGTATTAAATATGGATTACGTTTTAATTGATAACGCAACAGACATATGGGGTATAAAGCAAAGACGGATGCAAAACATTTGTTTAATTCCAATTCGAGATAGCTGCTATTAAACCTGCTGGAAAGTAATTCAAAATAACAGGAAAAAGTGTGATGAAATTATTATTATTATCATTATTATTATTTATTCGGCATTTCATACAAAGTACAATGTGAAAGTACAAATCGAAAAGTGAATTCACAGTAAAAAGCATCCCTGTTAAGCCTTTCCAAGTCGCCTGGCAGGAAAAAGGAAATCTTGAATTCCTTTGACCCGTAGGTCTTTCCTGCCGATTTGGGGAAGCCACCAGAGATGCCTTGTACATAGAATTGTAAAATGATAAAGGGTATTGTTATAACTCGCATGTGTAATTAACATTTATACTTGTAAGTATCAAAATAATTATATCATTAACATGTACACAAGAAAGTATAATAATTGAATGCTTATGTAATGAGTAAATAACATACCAAGTATAACATTTGTTTATGTATATAAGAAATATATGTATTTAATTTCAAAATTCAGAACTCAGTGCAATACAAAAAAAAAATCCTAATTTGTATTATAAATTATCAATGTGAAAGATATTTCATGCTAAAGGAAATATACAACATATTTATTTAGCAAGACCAAAGCATTTGTGCGATATGAATCGCGATGAGAATTTCGAATTTATTTGCGCCCAATCACACGAAGGGTAATAATTTCGAAATTTGGATCACGATTCTAATTATTTAAATAACTTGCGCCCGTTCACACATATAATAAATCGCACTAGCTCAGGCCGCATGCATAACCACATGCGTATAGTATGCGGTGCAGCGCTTTGCATGATGGGATATAAATTAACGATTTGTTTGAATTTTTCTGTTGACCGTTCAAACTCGCTGCGTGCGCGGCAAATGATCGCGCTAATAAAAATTGTTGAACTTCGAATCGCAATTATTACAGAAATGTGTATGTCCGCACGGCAAGAAGTTTGTAATTTGAATGGCGATTCAAATTTCGAAATTCGAATCGCACTGATTTTTCTGTATGTATCAACCCTATAGCCGATTATTTAAATGCAGAAACTAAACGTCTGTTTGCTCTCATTTTCACATTTATTGTCATCGATTATGACACTCAGATGATTAGCAAGATCATATTACGCGCGGTACCCCAATTCAGAAAGGTCCACTTTTTACTGGTCTCGGGTCCACTTTTTATCTGTCTCGACCATCTAAACCAATGGTCTTGGACCCTTCCCCCCCCCCCCCCCCCCCCACCTGATTACATAACTTAACCAGTGGTCTCGGCCTCGAACATTGTTTGGTGACGGGCACCCGGTTTTCCCGGTCCCGGCCACGTTCGGCCCCGTTTTTGTAAATTACGCACCCCCCCCCCCCCCCCCCCCCCCCTTGAAAAACCATGGCTACGAGCCTGCGGCCAGTACATGAACATACCACGTACGTACATGACAATCTCTATGCTCAGAGCGTTGTATAATAGTTATTCCTGCATAATCATGTTAGACAAACCACTCGCTCACGTAGAGACGACCGGAAGACAAATATAGAACCCACATGCCCCAATGGATTGAACACTGGAATTACCTTTTTGTGTATATTATTAGTATGTTAAAGAGTCAACCATAGGTCCGAAAATCTAGTCATTTATTGTAATACATGTATAATGGGACACAATGCACAGAAGTTATGTAAAACCACATCAGGAAATTGATACTGAACCCGCGGGGTGTCACTACATATTGACGATCGATGTGTACGCACGATTGTTAATAATTTTG
This sequence comes from Echinarachnius parma, assembly GCA_037951105.1. Classification (NCBI taxonomy): domain Eukaryota; kingdom Metazoa; phylum Echinodermata; class Echinoidea; order Clypeasteroida; family Echinarachniidae; genus Echinarachnius; species Echinarachnius parma. The sequence continues at coordinate 151,128 of JBAMJV010004627.1, read as the reverse complement.
AGTAAACAGAGGACTTTTTAGCACGTGTTTGCGAACATTCTATTTCGTGGATATTATAAATAGGGTATGTTTGCAATATACACAGGAGTTTGATATAAAAAACAAGGCTGGACAATCATGCTGAACCAACCAGCGATGCAGGTATCCACATTGCGAGATTCTGAGAACCCCTACATGGTGCACACGGCGCAAGTCAGCTCATATCCATCGATATAAGGTTGGCATGGAAGACCCCCTCCGGCAAGACAACGAGCCTCCACCATGTACAGAAGGACGCCATTTTGACTACCTTGCGTGCCTGCCTTTGCCTCGAACGCGCGGTCAACGCAGATGAACTCTGTCCTCTTATGTCCGTGGTACTCGGACATCAGGTAACCCGCGTACTCGAGCCGCCATGCGTCCGAAGGGCACACATTACGCGCAGGAACCATCAACACGCTCGTGTGAGCAGCAGGCGCCCTGCACACCGTGCATACGGGCGTGTGATCGTGCACGTCACGTATGCGCTGATTGGGTGCATTGCTTGTCTCGTACTCGGAAGAATACAGAAGGCCCCTACCGGTACCTGTTGGATCAACTTCGTCATATATCGGTTCCTCGGGAAGACAGAGGTAGTTGGAGCCGCTACCGGTGTGGGTGTGTTCTGCACCTCCAATAGTTCCTATTAGAACACAAAACAAATATGGTATACATGGTAAATACGTTCAGAAGTACTTTGAAGCACTAAATTGGGTTTCTGAATTATATAAGGGACTCGGTAACCTCTATGGCACCCAGCGCAATGGTTTCAGTCATGATTTTCCAAATTGATATTTGATGAGAGTTCAATCATACAATAATATCATTGCACTATTCATCTGAATGATATGTGATATCTAAAATAATACCAAAAATTGTTTTCCCTCGTAAAAAAGAACATTGATTTTACCACCGATCGTTCGAAGTCAGAAACTTTTGACTACATTCAAAGAGCGTTCCGGAACGCTCTTCAATTCATTCTTAACAACCTCCATGATTATCATAGGGAACCAACGCGAAACGCAAGTCGACCCTCACCGGTCCTATATGCGCCCAACTCGCTATCACAATCCGGTGTTCATGTGTCCAGGGGAAATTTAAAGGGATAGTTGAGTTTTGGTATAGAGGGCGCTGCACAAAAAAATTGTTTGTGAGGTAATGAAGACTTAGTGTCAAATTTGAAAGCGCATACCATTCTAAGGGCAGAATAAACTTAATTTGATCAAAATCGGTTCAGAGATGGCTGAAATATCCATAAATATAACATGTTGACCCTCTCAATAATAAAATAATTTAGAACCAGCCGTTGAAAAAAAAATTCTTAAACTTTTCAAAAATGTTCAAAAGATGTTTTTTAATAGTTGTTGATGATCTCTCTATTAATCATTTTAATAACAAAACATCACATGCACAATTTTGTATTAGCAATGGGTGAAACCAATGAGAATTTAGAAAGCGCCCTTACGAGTTTTAACTGCTCTTTTTGAATGATAACAGGCTTGTTACCTAGTCGTTTGTAATTTTGTTTACCTTTCGAGCATGGTGGAGTATATAACTATTAGTTTGTAATGTAATGGTACAGGTTTGGGTTACTAACCTTCAGTTTGACCAAAACGGTACTCTCTCTACCAAAACTCAACTATCCCTTTAAACAAGGCATATCTTTCAAAGGCACACTGTAGAAGTGTGTGTGTCATGGGTAAAAGCAATGTGTTGTGGCATATTAGTTCAATTTGTATTTATTAAAGTTCATTTTATTGAATTAACAGCAACACACGTCATGAATGAGTTAAATGTGTAGTATGAATAAATTGATTGTCCGTATGTATGTGTGAATGTTTGTGTTTGAGTCTATATACACATGTGTGTCTCAGTTTGTATGAAGGCTCGAAAACGGACCCAAAAAGGTTTTTTAAACTGTCCGAATGACGTCACTGCCAATTATCCCTAGGTGGACACTTATTCCTGTAACACCGGCGGCCAACTCGCCATCCAACTCACCAATTAACCCGACAACCAACTCGACACTCAACAAGGCCACTCAACTCGCCATAGCGACACGTAAGTCAACCAGGGATATGGTCCAGACTTCCACTTCCCCGAGTCAACACTCATTTTAGTTCCCACCACGGCATTCCATGCAGCACCCAACTCGCCATCAACATTCGGCACCGATCTCATCGTCCAACTCGACACCTAACTAGGCATCCAACTCGCCATCCAACTCACCACCTTTACTCGATACTCAGCTAGGCACCTAACTATATCGCCATCGCATTTGGCGCCAAACTCTACATCGAATTCGGCAACTTCCCATCCAACTAACCAAATCATCAACAAATTCACCAACCAACTCAACACTCAAGTAGGCATCCAACTCGTCATCTACTCCCAACATAATCGATACTGATCTAGACACTCAACTCATCATCCATTCCGGCGCCAAAAACGTGTCGTGTTATTATTTCGTTAGTTCATTAATTATTGTACACAGTCTCACATAATATTATACGTGAATCTTCATTCATCTCTGTACAATACAGGGTGGCCCAGAAATAACGGAACGGGGCACTTCCCAAAATAAAGTAACGAAATGTGTCTTTTCAAATGAAAATTGATACCAAGAACATTAATGTTGGTCGTGTAGTTTTTGTTTTAGAGCGCTGTGAGTGACACCATGTCAGAGTTCACTTTTCTTCAATTTTGACTGACCTATTGGCTAAAGAATGACCCGAACGGCTCGTCATAGAATTACGGTGCACTTGATGCGGACACCTTTGTTAATGTGCAATCGACTGAATAGCCAAAGCTCCGCCTTTGAGCGGGGCGTATTAGGGTGATGTGACATGTAGGAGGTGCATAATTACCATGGTTTCATTGAATGAGTCGCTCCACAGATCGTGTGTGAGAATGTAATCGTGCGTTTAACAGTATTTTCTGCAAGGTGGTGAAAGGGAAACGGGCTAAAATTTTGGGTTGGGGTTATTTTTCTAGGGGGTTATTAACTGCATGATCTGTGCTACGCCAATACCAGACTGTCTACATTTTTACTACCAAGGCGGAGCTTTGGCTATTCAGTCGAATGCACATTAACAAATGTGTCCGCATCAAGTGCGCCGTAATTCTATGACGAGCCGTTCGGGTCATTCTTTAGCCAAACGGTCAGTCAAAATTGAAGAAAAATGAACCCTGACATGGAGTCACGTACCACGCTCTAAAACAAAAACTACACGACCAAAATTAATGTTCTTGGTATCAATTTTCATTTGAAAAGACACACTATCCGATGGACCCAGTCATTTCGTTACTTTATTTTGGGAAGTGCCCCGTTTCGTTATTTCTGGGCCACCCTGTATATCGCATAATATTAGACGGTAAACCTCATTATTGAGTATATTTTTTAAAATGATAGTAATTGACAGTTGTAAATTTGTTGCCAATGTTTTGTTTATTAAATGTCATTAAGAACAAAGTCTTATTACTTGTAAAATGTTCTGGCATATTCTATAAACGTCCGTGATTTACTGAATTATAGAGGTTACCTGTATAGATAAGCTCCGCCCCAACGGCGCACTCAGATTTCCCCCAGCGAGTGTAAACAGCGCCACCGTGCAATATGTTTCTGCTAGTGACCTCTGGTTGTCTCGGCGCGGTCGAGGACTGTTCGTTTCCAGGGTTACCGCTATCTGATGATGGACCCGAATCGTGATGAACGTCAACTACGCATTGCGATACAATATGAACAAATGGCAAACGTATCAAATAAAATATATATGTGATACAAAACATATACAGTGTCGGAATTCATTTATTAAAGGAACACATCTTCACACTATTCCTTATACTACAGGCCCACATAATAAAGAACAATGAAGAATGGCGTTTGATAAATTGTATAGCCCATAATTCATATTTGTGTCCATTTGGAAATCATTCTTTGTATGTCATTGTCAATGTCTTTACCTGGTGGTGTAAGCGAAGCGTCTCGTCCATCGCGCCCGTCTCTCCCCGGTAGCCCGGAGGAACCAGGTGCACCCCGGGGGCCCGGTGTACCTGCCGGGCATAAGAAACACTGGCCTGCAAACCAAGAGAAAATAAACCGATATACTGGACTTTCAGAAAACGAATTTCAGAAAAAATCAAAAACTTTCAAGCTATAATATTATGCCAACGGATCTGGAATTTATCCTTGATATACATAGGAAGTGGTCCTGGTGTAGACAGCATTTTCGGATCGGTGTTTGGGTCCAGACCTATAGTTAGAACTTAGAAAGAACAAACGTTGATGTACCGTATATTACAAGCAGAAATCAACTTTGCCAGTAACAGATCACCCTATTTTCAAAAACTAAAAAAACGATCAGAATTTGTTTGTATCGGTCTAAATATTGTAGTTCACTTCTGTGATAATTCTTATTTAAAAACATGAAATTATTTATATATTTGTTATGAAAGTTCTAGTTTTTGTGTGATTTTTGCTAACATTCTGTAAGGATCATATTTAGCATAATTTTATTCTGCATAATTACAGAAGGAAGCAAGTCAAGAAGTAAATTTTTTCTTGGATATGAATTGCTAAATACTTGGCAAATACTTTGATGAAAACATTAAGATAATCGGTCAATTAATGTTCTAATTTTTCAAATTTTGATCCGTTACTGGTAGAGCGTATAACTATATGGTTTCATAAAACCCGCAGCGACTTGAATATTAGCGGCGGAATGAGTTTAAATCTAAAATATTCACAATATACACTATTTTAGCTTTCCAACGATATATGATAAATAATTTGTCATAGCACGAAATTGTATGCACTGAGAAGTGACCCATTACCTGAATACATCGGGCCCCCATAGGGTCCGAGATACCCCGGGAAGTTGGGGAACTTGACGTCGGAGACCGCTCTCAGCACGTTCGATGAAGATGGTGCCTCCGTCGGAACACCGAGGGACGCATCCAAGTCCCGCCGTGGTCGACTACGACCACCGTCATGATCACGATCACCATCCCGTGTTTCGACGTGGAGGTTCTTCATCATCGAAGGGTGCTTGGAAACGATGTCCAGTGCGGAGAAAGACTGGACGATGTCAGTGACGTCACTCTGTGTTTATCATTTAAAAAATATAACATGTGAATGATACTAGTGGGGATTGATGTTTCACGAAGTCTTTAAGTTGAACTTTATATTCTAAGTTCGACTACAAAATTATGGAAAGCCGTTAGTCATGTTAGGTGTTTTGTTAAATTATTGAAGCGGGTTTTGAAGAAGACATAACATTTCGATGAAATCGTCGACTTTTCTTTTGTCATGGAGATTTCATGTTTTGGACGTAACATTTCATAAAAGTCTGCCTGAATATTTGTACTATGTCTTATTTTAGGGACGGTCGCCTATCATAATTCTAAATCTAACTCAGAATATAAGCTTAACTTAGAATTTGTAAGTATTTTTTTAGTCGGTAGGAATGAATCGGTTGATTCGAAGTAAGATGTATGTATTTGGACAATGTTACATGATTCCTTTATGAGGTGGGGCTTAGCAAACTGAAAGTATAATTGATACATGTTTTAAAACACAATGAAGTCCAGCAGTTTTCAAAATATGTGTACTGATACAAATAAACAGAAGCCAACCTGCAGTCGGTTTTCACTGCCATTTTAAAATTATTATTGTTGCCCCCAACATTTATTCGATTTGGACATATTAATGGATATTTCAGCTCTATCTGAATCAATTTTTATATAGAATTGTGTGTTTTCTAATTCAAAAATATCACACTTAGTTTTTCATTACCCCACACACACGAATAACCAACGCCCTCAAAACCAAAAAAAATATATATATCCCTTTAATAGCAGAGCACGATTTTAACTGTCGTAGCACCGCCGCCGCCCGATGCGTGGCAACTAAAAACAAAACGCTCTCACCTGCAATTTTGCGATTCGATCTCGAAGCATCTCAATCTGCTTCAGGTCGGACGGTGTCGGTTGGTCGTCATGGACGTTGGTCGACTTCGGATGGCCGCTGTTGTCCGAACCTCCTGATGACAGTGACACGGCTTCGACGATCACTGGCTCTCTTGCGATGATATCAACGACGATGACGAGGATCATGAGGGTAGCATGCTTGAAACCGACCGCCATCTTCATAGAATCAGACAGCGATTACCACCTGCAAGAAAAGCGTAGAAATATGAATATATTATGTTTTAGCGAACTAAACTTATGCAATGGATGTTTGAAGACCAATGTAATTTTCCTCTGTAAACTCCAATTTATTTTGCCTACAGCAACTTTGAGCTATGCGTTAAAATTAAATTTACTATTGGTTTTTCTTAAAACAGTGTGAGGTATTTGCTTGGAGTTAAATATACTAAGAGAACTTCTAGTACTAAAATAAAATTAAAAAACGATTCACCCTATAAGTGCTCGCATACCTGTGAAATCGGATTTTTAAAACAAATGTTGTCCTTACTTTTAACGGGAACCTACGAGAATGATATAAACGCGTAGAATGCCAAGTCTCCCAGAAAAGTTCACGACGAACTGTGAAATATGATTGCAGTGCGAATCATATTTATATAGATGCCATATACGATACCATTGTACGATGTTACTGTGTTTAGTTGAATATGCAGACATTGACCAATGAGAAACAAGCGAAAGTAATCCAGCACTCTCAAAATTCGAGAACACAAATAGCACGAAAGGGAGTTCAGAAAAAGATCATGTATGCATGAAAAAACAGAAGTCTCGAAAGAGTGAACAAACAAAAGAAAGCCATGTAGAAAATGTTTTAAATTTATGACATAATGGCATAGGAGAATACAATCAGAAACAAGTGAAGGGAAAACAAAATGATCACTGAAATAATAAACTAGTTGAGGTTTATCAGCCTTCTTTCCTTGAAAATAGAAGAGTATTTTTTAAGGCGTTATTTAAGATATTATAAATTTGCAACAAAAATCAGTAGGCACTCATGCAATGCACGGACTGGCATCATGTGATATCTGATAATACCTGCTCTAGCAGTCAATAACATCTCCTTTTTTTAAAGGGATAGTTGAGTTCTGGTAAGGAGAGTACAGTTTTGGTGAAACTGAATTTTAGTAACCAAAACCTGCATCATTACATTACAAACTAATAGTTATAACTAGAAAGGAACACAAAATTACAAATGACGTAGTAAAGATCATGTTATCATTCAAAAAGAGCCGTTAAAACGTAAGAGGGCGCTCTCTAAACACTCATCGGTTTTAACCATTTTGAATAAAATATTGTGCATGTGATGTTTTGTTGAAATATTGATTAGATAGAGAAATAACCAACAACTGTTTAAATACCTATTCTGTAACTTTTTGAAAAGAGGAAGCATTTTTTTGAATTTTTAACGGCTGGTTCAAAATTCTCTAATAAACCTGGGGCCCCAGTTTTATTACAAATTGTTATATTTATGGATATTTCAGCCGTCTCTGAACCGATTTTGATCAAACAAAGATGATTTTATTATTTAAATATTATGCTCTTTCAAATTTTACACTAAGTTTTTCATTACCTCACACAAAAAAAAGTAGTCTAGCGCCCTCTCTACCAAAACTCAACTATCCCTTTAACACAGTGAAATGTGTACCTATTTCAAAGTTTCACCTTCCGTTCTTCAAGTTCTCGTTTGAGGATAGCCATTATATCATAAGTGTCGTACTGTCTGTTCAAAGTTGTATCAACTTCGGACACCCTACTATACAGTATAGTGATCCCAGACTGACCCATTTGTGATGCAAACTTGGGTTTTACGATCCATCATGAGATTTAGACATTATGTCGACATACCCTCTAAATGATATCCGACCCTGCAAGCTGCCGTCTTATCTCTCTTCTGTGCACATCCTACAAACTGTTTGGGCGTCTCCTTCTGGTCAGGCTTGGTCCATTAGTAGAACATGTGCTACCAAATGAGCAAGCAGGCTTCAGACCCGAAATAAAAGGAGCTGTACCGATCAAGTTCTAGCCCTCACTACCTTCATCGAGGCAGGATATCAGCTTGCTCTCAAAACAGGTTTTTGCACTGATTGACCTCTCGTCAGCCTTCGACACTATATGGAGACGTGGTCTGCTGCTCAAAGCTTCCAACATCTTCAAGTGTTAGTCAACCATGCGCATACTCGCTTCCAGCAACCTGGCAACAGAAGATTCAGAATATCTCGTGGAGGACAAACAAGTTATATTTTTGTTATGTATTTAAAAACAATTTATTTCCTAGGGAACACCCTAGTCAGCATAGCTGTTTTACATAGGGGCCCAATTAAAAAAATACATGACCTTTTTAAACAAAAGAAACAATTAATCAAATACAAGTCAATATAACTGAATTATAATATACTGTACGAAAAAAACTACACCCGACAGATTACGGAGAGAAAAAAAAGATCGAACAAATTTAATTTTAAAAAACAACCATGAAAACAAAAATGAGCAAGATATGAGCTCGGGCCGTTTTTTGCTCTGACCAAACTTTTGTGCTGGTAATTTTTGTAATTTTTAAAGATATATACATGTACTGTATTAATTAACACTTTGTTTGGTTGTATATCTAATTATTAAATATAAGTAAGTCGATGAGGAAAGCGTAAATTGGTTCTTTATCATTCTTAGATTAAAATTAGAATTTAATGAGGATATGCATATTATAATAATCAAACTTTTAGGCTACCATGTTTGTGCTTATCTTGCCAAATACATTTAGAAATATATATTATTTTGTTGTATTTTGATGTTAAGTAATATATTTGTATTGCGTTGTAATATATCTATGCATGTATGCTTATATATTTGTGTTGTCTTCGGACTACAGTTTTGTTTTATGTGTTCAATACAAAAAAAAACGATATATCTATCTACTGTATCTATGTAAATAATAATGATTTACAGCTCGTATCCTAAATGAGTCAACGTGTGGGTAAAACACATTATCATGATTATTCGGGGACATTTTGTACTTGATAACAATAATTAAGCATATGATTAACAATACTTATCAATTATTAACATTATGATAACAATAAATTTCAATAGACAATCAAAACAAATTATAGGGATAGAGGGCGCTACATAAAATTATTTTTTGTAAGATAATGAAACACTGAGTGTCAAATTCAAAATAGCATACAATTTTAATGACAGAATAAACTTTATTTGAACAAGATCGGTTCAGAAATGGCTAAAACATCCCTAAACATAGCCATTTGTTATAACTGTGGGGCCTCACAAATATTCGATGATTTTGAACCAGCCGTTACATTTTTTGTTTAATGCTTCCTCTCTTCAAAAATTCTATACAAAAAGTGATTATTTGGATAGTTTTGTATTATCTCTCTATCTAATCACTATTTTAAGGAAAAATCACATGCACATTATTTCATTTTTAATGGTTCAAACCGATGAGTGTTTATAAAGCGCCCTCTTGAGTTTTAACGGCTCTTTTTTTTAATGATAACAGGCTTTTTACTTAGTCATTTGTAATTTGTATTCCTTTCGAGCATTGTGGAGTTATATATATATTAGTTTGTAATGTAATGGTTAAGGTAAAATTCAGTTTGACCAAAACTGTACTCTCTTTACCGAAACTCAACTATCCCTTTAACAATGAATTTCAACAAATTTGTATAATTACAATACAATATTATAAATAACACGAAACAAAATGATTATTCTAATAATTACATGCTGAACAAAAAATAAAATAAATCAACTACGTGAACTAACTAACATATCAACCTACAACTTCGAATGCAGACTTCAATATATACTACTAAATCAATTTTATCAAAGAGGATTACACAAAATTGGCTATATAATAATGCAATTTCTTATTAATTACAACAATACGTAAATATTAAACACAAAAATACGATAAATTATGAACTCGGGTCGTATGTTAATAATAATGATTTAACGCTCGTATCCTATGTGAGTCAACGTGTGGATAAAACACATCCTTCCGGGACATCTGAGGACTCTCTTTTGAATTCGTTTTAAATGTAATATTTGCTTTTGAGTAATATTTCCATTAAAAACCGGGACGCAATAATTAAGTACTGGTCTTATGGGTCTTATGTATCCCATGTATAGTTAAACGATCATTTAGATGATAATATTGTAGACTTAGATTGTTTCTTTATTTATGTAATATGACAAATACTCATAAACTTGCAGTTTGGTACCTTGAATTTTGGTTAAATATTGATATTAAACTTGTAATACATACATAATTATTCATTTTTAAATTATGCTTAATTAATTTTAATTGAAATATCAATATGACTAGAATAGTCTTGCTCTCATATAATAATGATTTCACAATAGGTATTTAGCTGATAGGTATAAATGATAAATATATTATAATGAATTAATTGCTTGGTGATTAATAACTTAGAACAGTTCCAATTATGAATGATTAGCAATTATGCTCAATGATTTGATATTTGTTCTTTGTGTAGTGTAGCTTTGTTATAGTGATTTACTTTTGTAAATTTTGTACTTAACATTAATGTTCCAATGCATTTAAATGCGAATGTAACAATTGCTATATTATATTATTTATACTATGTATGTTTTGATGTTCAATGTACACTGATCCTTTCAATACTGCTGCTGATCAGTTTGAAATGTATACCAAAATAAATAAATAAATACAAATTTCCCGAAAGATTGCGGAGAGAAAACCTACAGATGGAAAAAAGATATCGTACAAATATTTTGAAAACAAACATATTTGGAAATAGGAAAGCAATAACAATATTTATGTTTTTTTTTCTTTCTCGAAATCACAATTAAAAACATTACAGAATATAGGGGGAAAAAGTACATAATTCACTGAATATAATTACAATGAATTTGTACGGATGGCCCATTCAGTGCCGTCTACGGATACATGGCTGATCTACCATGGGGTCCCCTGACAACAATTTAATGAACAATAATTAACCATTTATTTAACAATATTTAACCATATGATTAACAATAATTATCAATAATTAACATTATGATAAACAATGAATTTCAACAAACAATTAATAATAATTAACAATTAATTTCAACAAATTTGCATAATTAAAATAAAAGATTATGAATTACAAGAAACAAATGGTTATTCTAATAATTACATACTGAAAACAAAATCAACAACGTGAACTAACTTGACCTATCAACCTACAACTTCGAGTGCAGACTACAATCTATACTACTAGATCAAATTTATCAAAGAGGATTAAATAAAATCGGGTATAAAATAATGCAATTTCTTATTAAACAAAACAAAAATCCGATATGAACTCGAGCCGTATGTTAATAATAATGATTTACCGCTCGTATCCTATGTGAGTCAACGTGTGGATAAAGCACATCCTTCCGGGACATTTCGTGATACTCCCGACAGATTGCGGAGAGAAAAAAAGACGAAAAAAAGTAAATCGAACAAATATAATGAAAAAACAACACTTACAAATACGAAAGCAATAAAGAAATGAACTTTATGTTAATAACAATGATCATGATGATTTACAGCTCGTAAACTGGATGAGTCAATGTGTGGGTAAAACTCATCCTTCGGGGACATGTGTATGATACTTCCGACAGATCGACAGAGAGATAGAAGACTGAGAGGACGATATTGAAAATAATTTGATAATAATAATAATACTAGATGTTGAATTCGTCACTTTTGACGAATTAAGGTTATACGTATTGAAATTACGATATGATGAAATTGACTTTTCAACGCATAATATGATGATGTCATAACATTTACTTGGCATAAATGAATAACACAAAATAGGGTAACAATATTAATTCATAACATTCAATTGTAATCCAAAGGGGAGGGGGGAGCTCTTAAATTGACCAAAATGACTGTAAAATAGCTCTGTACTTGACGTCTTATTTCGACCATATCGCACCTTTCCTTTGGCCGATTTTGGCCCGGATTTGAGCATGACAAAGCTGAGTTTCTGCCACACAATAATTTTGTCGATATTATTTTACGTTCTGAGCACGGTAACAGGGCCAAATTGAAGGTTGAACTTTGTTTTGACTTTATCGTGCAATATTATAACTTTAGCAAATCCGATTGGCCAAGGTTAGGTATTTAATAATATCTACAACTCGTACTCTTTAAGATTATGAAAAAATATTTGGGGATTTCCATGCAAGGAAGAAGTTATTGCCGATAAGAGATGGGCATGTATTACCAGATTTAGCCAATTTTCGCACATTTTCTAGCGAACGGAGGAATACGGGATTAACAGTCTGCCGTTGGGGGCGCTAGACCACCTCACGACACGGTGTTGTTTGTCGATAATTTGTAAATACAAATAAATTAGGTATTTTAATGTTTGAGCTCTGAAAATTGATTATAATATGAATTTCAAATATATATCTGGGCCATTGTTAAATTGGCAATGATCATCTTTTAACATAATCTTTTGCATGACTGAGATATGATGATTATTGAAATTTTACAAAATGGCGTCCTGATGACGTCACAGTGATGTGACGTCACTGAAAAAGTTTGCAGATCTAAGTCAGATCATGATCTATCATCATGTGAAGATTCATGACAATTGATTCATGTGATCTTGAGATATGCGACGCACAAAATCGGAAGAATAATAATAATAATACAAATTCGAACGAAATCAATAGGTTATACGTATGTTATACGTATAACCTAAATAATATCGATTTATATAGCGCCTATTATAATTGATAATCACATTTAAGCGCTTTACAATGATACTATTACCCCGGTCATAGGATACAATGCAAACGCAGCACACATTGTGTGCACCACCTCCACTCCCTGGGGAGCATTCCTTCCAAGCGGCTCATGGGCATTGAGAAGATCCTTCACATAAAGACTTTCACCTCCTACCGGGTCCCCATTTATATACCTGGGCAGAGAGCAGCAATTGTGGATATATTTTCTTGATGAAGGACAAACGGGATGGGCATACAGTGTGTTCGAACTCGGGATCTCATGATCGGAAAGCGCGCGCTCTACCAATCTTGCCACACCACATTCACACCCACGCAAACAACATACATCACAGACGCTGACTGAACAAATAGACAGTGTCAAATGAGCGTCGAAAGAATGAAACTATACATATCATACAGGGTGGCCCACAAAAAAAACGGAACGGGGCATTTCCCAAAATAAAGTAAGAAAATGAACATGTCCATCAAATAGGGTGTCCTTTCCAATGAACACCGATACCAAGAAAAATAATTTTGGACGTGTAGTTTTAGGGTGCTTTGAGTGAGACCGGTAACGTAGCAGCTATGACCTAAAATAGACAATCGTGTTTAAAGGGATAGTTGAGTTTTGGTAGAGAGGGCGCTATACAAAATAATTTTGTGTGAGATAATGAAAAACTGAGTGTCAAATTCGAAAGAGAATACAATTTTAATGACAGAATAAACTTTTTTTGATCAAAATCGGTTCAGAAATGGCTGAAATATCCATAAACATACGTACCATTTGTAATAAATGTGGGGCCCCACATTAATTCGATAATTTTGAACCAGCCGTTAAAGAATTTTTTTAAATGCTTCCTCTTTTCAAAAATTTACAAAAGACGTTTTTAAAAAGTTGTTGATTATCTCTCTATCTAATCCCTATTTCAACGAAACATCAAATGCACAATATTTCATTTAAAATGGTTGAAACTGATGAGTGTTCAGAGAGCGCCCTTTTGAGTTTTAACGGCTCTTTTTGAATGATAACAGGCTTTTTACTTAGTCATTTGTATTTTTGTATTCCTTTCTAGCATGGTGGAGTTATAACTAGTAGTTTGTAATGTAATGGTGCAGGTTTTGGTTATTATAATTCAGTTTCACCAAAACTGTACTCTCTTTACCAGAACTCAACTATCCCTTTAAGCACGAGATTCCTAGCTACGCCACGCCGTGTCCCCCACCCCCCCCCCCCCCCCCCCGCCCCCACCCCATGCAAGATACGTCACTGACTGTAAGACGTTAGAGATAAGGGGCCGTATTCTGGAAGCTCAATTTCCAAAAATGTTAAGTTGAACTTAAATTTAGGTTGGGCCTAAAGTTATGGAAAGCCATTTGTAGCCTTGGAATAAAACAAATATTCCAGATAAAAATGGACCAATTTTAGACTTTTAAAGAATTTTACAACAAAAATATTACATTTCTTTGATAATAAATAGTTGAAACTAGATCCCTTCAAAACAATCAAAATATCAACCAAGCCATCATACTTTGAACCATGCATGCACAAATTTGTCACCGACTGATAAAGTCAGACAGTAAAATTTCAAACACAAAACCCACAAAAAAGCAAATTCACCAAACTAATACACACACACACACAAGTCTTGCTTCGTGTTATCTTAAGATATACAAAGTGGCAAGATTGTCTTTGAAAATCAAAAACTAAAAAACAAAGTATTTCATATCGTATATGTTTTAATTGATGAAACAGATGACATGTGGGACATAAGGCAAAGACAAATACAAAACATTAACACAAATTCGAGACAATCGCGATTAAACCTGCTGAAAATCAATCAAAATAACAGGACAATGTGTGATAAACTTAGTCATATCTTGAACTATATCCATTTGGTATCGTTTAAAAAAGTCAGTATTGTGCTTTATGATAGTAAGTTTATTACTATTCATAATACGTAAGTTTATTACTATTTATAATACGTAATGAGGGTCGCTATTCATAATATGAGAAGAGGGTTAATATTCATATAATGATTATATCTTCGCTATTTAATAGATCCCATAATTACATGATCCATTACATTTGCCCCGACTATTTATGGGACTGGCGTAGCGTGGTCGGATTGAATGGGATTTGTTTTGTAATGTTTTGGCAAAATCTTCGGGAGAGGGGCCACGTTCCCCCGCGCCCCCTCCCCGGGGCAAATAAATGAATCATGTGATAAGTCAATGAAAAAGCGACATTTAATAATTGTATGCATAGCGACCCTCTTCTCATATTATAGATATCGACCCTCATTTCGTATTATGAATAGCGACCCTCTTCTCATATTATGAATAGCGACCATCATTACGTATTATAAATAGCGACCCTCTTCTCATATTATGAATAGCAACCCTCATTTCGTATCATGAATAGCGAACCTCTTCTCATACCTATATGAATAGCGACCCTCTATTTTTCATATTATAGCGACCCTCGTTTCGTAATATATATAGCGGTATAGCGGAGTATTGATCCCAAATACATATTATGAATATTGCCCCTTCTTCATGTTTATGAATATCAACCCCCATATCGTCACGCATAGCGATCCTTATGTATAACGGTTCTTATATGCCTTTATGAATAGTGCCCCCTCTGGCGTTTTATAAATAGCCGTCCTTCACGTTTAGGAAGTAACGCATGCAGGCGCGCCGGAACCAGTTTTGGATTGGGGGGCAAAGACTTAAGGGAGCTCACGATATTTTTGTGTGATGGGGCTTATGCCCAACCACACTAACAGGGTTGCCAGAGGTGAGAGTGAGACAGTGTGAGGGAGCGAAGCGACTGAGCGGGAGGAGGGTGTGGGAGGGGGGTGTCCCGGCCCCCCTCCCACGGTAAAGAGCTTTTGCATTTTGGGATTTGAAATTGTGCAATCTGGTGCATACCTAGATAGCAAAATCTGGGAAAGCGTGTTATGATTTGATCGACCAGAAATTTTAAGTATATTTTTCACGAAGAAAATAAATAATTGACACACTAATAAATATGCCACATTATGTATGATCCAACAACATAGCCTACAGCCAAGAATAAGTCCCGAGGGAGCGAAGCGACCGAGGGCTGGGGCAGAGCCAGAGAGGGGGGTGGGGGTTGGGAAGGAGTAGCCCCCTCCCACTGGGAAAGCGTGTTATGATTTGATCGACCTGAAATTTGAAATATATTTTTTCACGAAGAAAACAAATAATTGACACACTAATAAATATGCCACATTATGTATGATCCAAGAATGCGTCCCGAGGGAGCGAAGCGACCGAGGGCTGGGGCAGTGCCAGAGGGGGAGGGTTTGGGAGGGGGTATCCCCCTCCTACGGGGAAGATTTTGCATTTATATATACTTGAAATTGTGCAATTTTGTGCACGTCACACAAGCAGCCAGAGCAATGCCAGCCTACACGGGAACTACGTGGCCCGGTACAGAAATTATTCACCTCAGACCATACGCAAGTTACAACAAACTGAGATTATCTGTTCGCGCGCGAAAACTTAAAATGGATGTATAAATTAGTTTTTGAACGTTAGAATTAACAAGTCTTGTAGCTTATACATTTTTTTTTCGGGGGGCAAAAACGCGTTTTGCCCCCCCCCCCCCCCCGCCACTTTTTTGGATTGGGGGGGGGGGGGCGGCCGCCACCCCTGCCCCCCCCCCCCCCCCCCCCCCCACTTCCGGCCTCTTTGAACACATGAATAGCGGTCCTTATGAATAGCGAGGTTACCCCGATCGAATCGTATTAAAATAACGATGCGATAAAAAGGCCCGTTCACACAAACGTATTAGTGCGATTTGAGCCTCGATCAGAATTTCGAAATTATTTGCGCCCGTTCACTCAAAGTGAAATAATTTCGAAATTTGGATCGCGATTCTAATTTAGAAATTGTTTGCGCCCGTTCACATCTATATACAAAATCGCAGAACAGATCTCTGCAGACTGAGAACTGCAACAAGA
The DNA here is from genome assembly GCA_037951105.1 of Echinarachnius parma. NCBI lineage: Eukaryota > Metazoa > Echinodermata > Echinoidea > Clypeasteroida > Echinarachniidae > Echinarachnius > Echinarachnius parma. The sequence goes on along the minus strand of JBAMJV010004627.1, from coordinate 134,365 downwards.
TTCATCAAGCCACGACTCTCCCAGACCTCCCACTAAAGGAGAACATGAAATCGAGAGCTAAGGTAGATTGCAACCGTATCAGTGCACATTTGTGTATGATTATTTACGCACATGAAATCCTGAAAAGGGGGTGTTTTGAAATGAAAAATAAGGGTCAGTTTTAAAGGCGCTTTTTAAACCTGTTTTTGAGTTGAAAAGGGATGTTGTTTCATGAATTTTGTTTTTAAACGCTTTGAAATAGGGGGTCATTTCAAGCCTCTTTAACGATAATGTGCCCTTGAATATGAAGTGACACTACCGGGATATACACAGGAGAACAACCAAGGCTGGAGAATCATGCTGAACCAACCAGCGATTGCCAGGTATCCACATTGTGAGATTCTGATACCCCTACATGGTGCACACGGCGCACGTCAATTCATAACCATCGATATAAGGTTGGCATGGAAGACCCCCACCGGCAAGGCAACGACCCTCCACCATGTACAGAAGGGCGCCATTTTGGTTACCTTGCGTGCCTGCCTTGGACTCGAGCGCGCGGTCAATGCAGATGAACTCTGTATTCGACACATGTGCGTGATACGCGGACATCAGGTAACCGGCGTACTCGAGCCGCCATGCGTCCGAAGGGCACATGTTACGCGCGGGAACCATCATCACGCTCGTGTGAGCAGCAGGCGCCCTACACACCGCGCACACAGGCGTGTGATCGTGCACGTCACGTATGCGCTGATTAGGTGCATCGCTTGTCTCGTACTCAGAAGAAAACAGACGGCCCCGACTGCCAACTACCGGATCAACTTCGTCATAGATCGGTTCCTCGGGAAGACAGAGATAGTTGGAGCCGCTACCGGTCAGGGTGTGATCTGCACCTCCAATAGTTCCTATTAGAACACAAAACAAATATGGTAAACATGGTAAATACGTTCAAAAGTTCTTTGAAGACAAATGCTAGTAAATAAGCTCTAAATTGGGTTACTGAATTATAAAGGACTTGATAACCTTTATGGCACCCAGCGCAATGGTTCAGCCATCCATTGAATTAATGATTTTCAAAAGTGATATTTGATGAGAGTTAAATCATACAATAATATCAGTGCACTATTCATCTGAATGATATGTGATACCTTAAATAATAATGTAAAAGAAAAAATTCCCTCGTCAAAAAGGAACATTGATTTTACCACCGACCGTTCGAATTCAGAAACTTTTGACTACATTCTAAAAGCGTTTCAGAACGCTCTTCAATTCATTCTGAACTACCTCGATGATTATAGTGGGGAGACATTTGGAAAATCAAACCCAATTGCATTCTTAGGTTTCCATAAGCCAAACAACACGGCACGAGAAAATTGTGAAAGCTCTGTGTAATTTTGGTTGAATTTGACAAGGTTTACAAGCCAATGGATCATTATAAAAATAATGTTTTTGACAATTACACACTTTTCAACAGGAACCCATTTAGTCAAAATACAAATATTTCTAACAATTCCGAAAAAGTGACACACTATATGAGAATACATGGGGCTTCTCAAAAATAATTTTTGTACTAAACCCGATCAATTTAGAGTGAAAAAAACATTTAGCTCTCAACTTGGCAACCGAACGCAAGTCGACCCTCACCTATATGCGCCCAACTCGCTATCACAATCCGGTGTTCATGTGTCCAGGGGAAATTTAAAGGGATAGTTGAGGTTTGGTATAGAGGGCGCTGCACATAATTTAAATTATGACAGAATAAACATTATTTGATCAAAATCGGATCCGAGACGGCTGAATTATCCATGATATAACATGTTGACCCCCTCAATGATTAAATAATTGGGAACCAGGCGTTGAAAAGAAAAATGCTTACACTTTCAAAAATGTACAAAAGATGTTTTTTTAAGAGTTGTTGATGATATCTCTATTAATCATCATAATAACAAAATATCACATGCACAATGTTGTATTAGCAATGGGTGAGAAACCAATGAGTATTTAGAGAGCGCCCTCTCGAGGTTTAACAGCTCTTTTTTTATGATAACAGGCTTAGTCGTTTGTAATTTTGTATACCTTTCGAGCATGGTGGAGTTATAACTATTAGTTTGTAATGTAATGGTCCAGGTTTGGGTTACTCACATTCAGTTTGACCAAAACTTTACTCTCTCTACCAAAACTCAACTATCCCTTTAAACAAGGGATATCTTTCAAAGGCACTCAGTAAAAGTGTGTGTGTCATGTGTAAAAGCAATGTGTTGTGGCAGATTAGTTAAATTTATATTTAGTAAATTTCATTTTATTGAATTAAGACCAACATACGTCATGAATTAGTTACGTGTGTAGTATGAATAAATTGATTGTCCGTATGTATGTGTGTATGTTTGCGTTTGAGTCTATATACATGTGTGTCTCTGTTTGTATGAGGGCTCCAACACGGACCCAAAAAGGTTTTTTAAACTGTCCGAATGACGTCACTGCCAATTCTCCCTAGATGGACACTTATTCCTGTAACACCGGCGTCCAACTCGATCGCCATCCAACTCACCAATTAACTCGACAACCAACTTGACACTCAACAAGACCACTCAACTCGCCATAGCAACACGTAAGTCAACCAGAGATATGGTCTAGACTTCCGCTTCCCTGAGTCAACACTCATTTTAGTTCCCACCACGGCCACCGCATTTCATGAAGCGCCCAACTCACCAACAAGATTCGGCGCCGATCTCATCGTCCAACTCGACACCCAACTAGGCATCCATCTCGCCATCCAACTCACCAACTTTACTTGATACTCAACTAGGCACCTAACTCTATCGTTATTGCATTTGGCGCCAAACTCTACATCGAATTCGGCAACCAACTTTCCATCCAACTAACCAACTCACCTAACAAATTCACCAAACAACTCGACACTCAAGTAGGCATCCATCTCGTCATCTACTCCCAATATAATCGATACTGAACTAGACACTCAACTCGACCCCAATTTCGAATCCATCTCACCCACGAACTTCAAACTCGACTAGGCACCCAAATCGCCATCGAGTTCGGCACCCAACTTGCTATCGAACTAACCAACTCACCTACGAAGTAGATACCCAACTCGCCAGAATAACACCTAAGTCAACACAATTTGGCAATCAACACAGTATCCCATGCAGCGCCCAACTCGCCATAATAATTCTTCGCCGAACTCGCCCAGAACTCCACAACCAACTCGATACGCAACAAGGCACCCAACTCGTCATCCCATGATGCGCCAAACTTGACAGGCGAATCACCAACCAACTCGACACTTAATTATGCACCCGACTAATTGTCATCTAACTCCCAATTCATCTTGCCATTCGACACGCCAACAAACTCGAAATTTAACTAAGCATTCAACTCGACATCCAACTCACTATTAAACAAACTCGCCACCAAACTCACTGGTCAGCCACTTTGCTGGATGCTCGGTATCCAATGAGGTATCTAACTCACCAACCAACTCAACATTCAACTAGCAGGCGTTCAACTGGAGATCGATCTCACCCACCAACTTACCAGCCACTAGATTGGATGCTCGGTATTCAACGAGGCATGTAATTTATATTCAATTTGGCACTGAAGTCTAACATCTATTTACATTTAAAACTAATTGAAAAAGAGTACCAAAATAATGTGTCGTGTCATTATTTCGTTAGTTCATTTATCACTGTACACAGTCTCGCAAAATATTATATGTGAATCTTCATTCACCTCTGTACAATGTATCGCATACTATTAGACGGTAAACCTCATTAATGAGTATATTCTTTAAATAGTAATTGACACTTGTACATTTCTTGCCAATTTGTTGTAATCAAATGTCATAACGAACAAAGTCTTATTACATGTATTACTTGTCATTACGAACAAAGTCTTATTACATGTATTACTTTTTTTTTTTTTTTTTTTTTTTTTTCTTTTTTTTTTTTTTTTTTTTAAAACTTATTACCATTTTCTTGCATATTCTATAAACGTTTTTGATTTACTGAATAATATAGCTTACCTGTATAGATAAGCTCCGCCCCATCGGCGCAATCAGATTTCCCCCAGCGAGTGTAAACAGCGCCACCATGCGATATGTTTCTGCTAGTGACCTCTGGATGTCTCGGCATGGTCGAGGACTGTTCGTTGGCAGGGTTACCGATATCTGATGATGGACCCGAATCGTGAGGAACGTCCACTACGTAGTGCGATACAATATGAACAAATGGCAAACGTATCAAATAAAATATATATGTGATACAAAACATATACAGTGTCGGTATTCAGGTATTCTAGGAACACATCTTCACACCATTCCTACTATACAGAAAAAACGAAACCGGGTTTCAACGCAGAAATGTTATGTTATAATGAATAATTTCCTTGATGATATATATATGTCTGAAAAGCTCTGTGTCCCTTCTTTCATTTGATATATAACTTATGGCACATAGTTCACGCATGACTGAATTAGAACGATGGAAAGTGGTGTTACCAAGATTCTATTTGCACGCAGATATTGCAAGTTTGGGTGAGGTTTTGGGGTGAGTTTTAAGGGTAGTAAACGTACTTATTTTGAAAAAGGACAAATACCGCATAAAAATTCATAATCTTATCTTTTATATGACACCTCATGATTAAAAAATAAATGATTTATGCCAGAGAACGAGTACAATGAAAACATGCTTGATTCCAGCCCAAATTAGTAACTTTCCTGATCTAGCCTGTTTCCCATGTTTTCCCTGATCCCCACGTTTGTGTAAATTCACTCATGCATCAAAGTCCATTGTCAGCTGCTAATTCAGGAAAGCTGAGCGACTTCTTACTCAACTTTCACTCATTTGGGCAGAAATCAGTCATGTTTTCATTGCACTCGTTCTCTGGCATAAATCATTTAATTTTTTAGCATGAGGTGTCAGGTAAAAAATAAAAATATGAACTTTTATGTGGTGTTTGTCCTTTTTAAAAACAAGTCCGTTTACAACCCTTAAAACTCACCCAAACTTAAAATGTATGCGTGCAAATGGAATATTGGTAACACCACTTTCCATTGTTCTTATTCAGTCATGCTTGAATTACGTGCCATAAGTTGTACATCAAATGAAAGAAGAGACACAGAGCTTTCCAGATCATCAAGGAAATTATTCATTATGACAGAAAATTTCTGCCATGAAACCCGGTTTCGTTTTATCTGGGACAGTCTGTATTACTATACTACAAGCCCACATAATAAAGAACATTATCACCTGACTTAGTAAATACAGTACACGAGCTGCCATGTAATATTTTTGGATATTACATGGCACTGTTACATGGCAATCAGGTGATAAAACAGTTGTTAACTTTGCTGTCGGGAAAATGATGGAATGTTCCCCTCGGGATTTAAAATGCTATTTCGTGAAGAAAATAAGTCCCTCGGGACTTATTTACTCTTCCCTTAATAGCATTTAAAATCCCTCGGGAGTGGAACATTCCGTGCTTTTCCCTCCACCACCAGTTAACAACTGTATAATGAAGAATGGCGTTTGATAAATTGTATAGTCCATAATTCATATTGTGTCCATTTTAAAATAATTCTTTGTATGTCTTTGTCAATTTCTTTACCTGGTGGTGTAAGCGAAGCGTCTCGTCCATCGCGCCCGTCTCTCCCAGGTAGCCCGGAGGGACCAGGTGCACCCCGGGGGCCCGGTGTACCTGCCGGGCATAAGAAACACTGGCCTGCAAACCAAGAGAAAAGAAACTGATATACTGGACTTTCAAAAAACTAATTTCAGAAAAAAATCCAAAACTTTCAAGCTATAATATGCCAACTGATCTGGAATTTATCCTTGATATACACAGGAAGGGGTCCTGTTGTAGACAGCATTTTTCGGAGGTTTGGGTCCAGGCCTATAGTTAGAAAAAACAAACTTTGATGTACCGTATATTACAAGCAGAAATTAACTTTGCCAGTATCAGATCACACGATTTTCAAAAACTAAAAAGACGGTCATAATTTATTTGTATCGCTCTAAAAATTGTATTTCACTTATGTGATATTTCTTACTTAAAAACATGAAATTATTTATATATTTTTTATGAAAGTTTTAGTTTTTGTGTGATTTTTGCTAACATTCTGTAAGGATCATATGTAGCATAATTTAATTCTGCATAATTACAGAAGGAAGCAAGTTCAAGAAGTAAATCTTTTCCTGGATATGAATTGCTAAATACGGGGCAAATGATAATCGGTCAATTAATTTTCAAATTGTTCTAATTTTGATCCGTTACTGGTAGAGCGTATAAGGATTCATAAAACGCGCAGCGACTTGAATATTAGCGGCGGAATTAGTTTAAATCTACAATATTCACAATCTACAATATTTTAGCTTTCCAACGATGTACGATAAATAATTTGTCATAGCAAGAAATTGTATGCACTGAAAGGTGATCTGTTACTGGTTGAGCTACGGTACTTGATTTATCATACCTGAATACATCGGGCCCCCATAGGGTCCGAGATACCCCGGAAAGTTGGGGAACTTGACGTTGGAGCCCGCTCCCTGCACGTTCGATGAAGACGGTGCCTCCGTCGGAAGACCGAGGGACGCATCCAAGTCCCGCCGTGGTCGACTACGACCACCATCATGATCACGATCACCATCCCGTGTTTCAATGTCGAGGCTCTTCATCATCGAAGGGTGCTTGGAAACGATGTCTAGTGCGGAGAAAGACTGGATGATGTCAGTGACGTAACTCTGTGGTTATCATGATAAAAAGAGACACGCGAATGATACTGGGGTTGTTTCACGAAGAAGTTGAACTTTATTCTAAGTTGGACTTCAAATGATGGAAAATGAAAAGCCGTTGGTTACTTTGTGAAATCATTGAAACCGTAGGTAAAGAGTTAGAGGGACTGTTCGTTCTTGGTTTGAAGACTATCTGCGTAACATACATCAATATGGTATTTCTAAATCTAAAACATATAATATTTCCACTGTTAAGTGCGGAGTACCACAAGGCTCTTTTTAGGTCCCTTACTGTTTTTAATATATGAATGATATTGTTAATGCATCAGCACTCCTAAAATACGTTTTGTTTGCAGATGATACTTACGTATTTTATTCAAATGAAGACTTAAATATTCTTATTACAACCCTCAATTTAGAATTAAATAAATTATCATCTTGGTTCAAATCCAACAAACTCTCTCTAAATATTAATAAAAACAAATTATATGTATTTCAAAAACATACACTCTAAACATGCACTTCATTTTAATATTTGTATAGATTACATGCCCATAATTGATAAAAAAGTTACACAATTCTTAGGTGCAATGATTGATTCAAATTTAACTTGGAATAATCATATTAATAACATTTGCATGATAGTCTCGAGAGGCAATAGGCATTCTATATAAATTAAAATATCATCTTTCACAAAAGTCACTATTAATGCTTAATAATTCTTTAATTTTGGCATACTTATCCTATTTTAACATAGTATAGGGGAATAGTAATAAGATGAAAATCATGTAAATATATCGTCTCCAAAATAAACCACTCCGTATTCGTACACATTCACATTAAATAGCCCATACTGATCCAATATTTTATGAATTAAAAACATTACAAATTGCTAATATTCACATTTTTCAAACTGCAATCTTTATTTCAAAAAATGGTATTTTCACACAATCAACTTACACTCTTTATGTATAAATTGTAGATAAATACTATACCATTAGCATTTCGAAATGTTTTTGTGCACAATAGTAATATACATTCTTATCCTACACGATACGACTTCCATTTATCTAACTCGAAAATTATTTTGGCCTTTAAATCGATAAGGCACTATGGTCCAGATATTTGGAATGCTTTACCTGACAATATTAAACACTCTGCATCTCTTAATCATTCAAAGCCACGATGAAAAAATATTTAATATCCAAATATTTATCAATATCATAAGGGTCTTAATGATTGTAATTTTTTTGTTTATATAAATTGATTTAAGATCACCAGTTTATGAACAAACCGAATCAAACACTTATTTCACCTGCACTCACCCACATGCACACACTTGCATTTTGTTTTTCTTTCTTCTTCCCACTTTTTATTCAGATACTTTCTGTAAAAAAATCACTTATACGTGACACTCTATTACCCTACATACTCCTATAACAGCGCTCCACCCCCCCCCCCCCCCCCCTAGTCCAGTAAATAGAGAGTCTTGACCTGGGCAAAATTTCCATATGGGAATTTTCTTCAGAATTCTGTTCAGGAAACTCCCCGGAACAACATAATAAAAGTCCTAAGAAATCGAAGCTAGGGAAAGTGGTTTAATTTGCATTATAAAGATAATTAGCTGATTTGCATATTTTGTTCATATATTGTTCATTCATGCTCTAAATATGTAGTGAAGATATTTCAGATTAGTCGCCACCCTGACAACCTCTGGTTATTTACCTAAGTTGCATATTCCGCTAAACTGAGTATATTTGGGAACCCGGAAAGTAAAAATTACAAGTAATACCACTTTTCCAAGGTTTTGGGGGGCGACAAGTCAATTTTTTATACTTATTTCCATACAGCACCATGGCAACCTACTTAAAATCCGCCCCGCTGCTTGGTGACTTTGTTTTGTTTGGGTCTTGAGCATCTTTTAAAACAAATTTTTTAAAAATCGGTACTACCGTTACGAAGTCACGTCACCTTTTGTCTATGCATGTCAGCCCGAAAATCGCTCAATTTCGTGATTTGTGTACAAAACATATGGAAATATAAGTTTTCGTAAAAAGAGATATATCATTGGTTATTTGGTCTTGTTTACATTTTAGGTCTTTGTTTTTCTTTTCTTTTCTTCAAGTATGGTGTTCAAAATAGTTGAATTATAGTAAGAAAAAAATAAAAATAAAATACATAAGCAAAAAATACAAAGGAATACATAAGAAATTATTTCAAAAACAATAGAAAACATAAGGAAGAACCTGGCTCTTCCAATTGTTTTGTAGCATTATTATTCCAAATGGTCTAAAGAACATATGTTGTGAAAACCAATGTTTAATTATGAAGAATATAATTAATGGGTAAAAATATGAATGTTATGACTTTATTTGCATAAATTACCATAAATATGCAAATTAATGAATTTTTGAAAAAATTAAAATTACCATTATATTCTATACAATTCACTTAACATGCGTGGACATTTTGACGGTGATCGGCCTCTTCGCGGCCGAGATCTTAAAGGGGGTCATAATGCACCCCCTCCCCCCCCCCCCCCCCCCCCCCCCTGGCCGTAGAAAGACCTCAAAATAATAGTCCGGCCTTTTTAGGGTTAAAATGCCAAAGGCGTCCATCTTGGATTCATGTGGGTTGCCAAGGTGATATGTCGAATTAGGTATCATAAATAGATTTCCTACCCTCCAAAACCATGGAAAAAGTGGTATTTTTGGTCTTTTTTACCTTCTGGGTTTACAATATCCACGATTATATCTGATTTCTGGGAATATGCAAATTATGTGAATAATCAAATTATGCTTATTATATGCATTGCTAGAGGTTGCCAAGGCGGCAACCAAGCTGAAGTAGCTTTAATACACATTTAGAACATGATTGAAGAAAAAAAATGTAATTATTGCTTATTAGAGGGCTGCTGTACCCACTGAAAACCAATACCATTCATAAATATGCAAATTAGGAGCAGCCGTCTTGGAATTCAGGGTTTTGCCCATATGGCACTTGCAATCGAGCATCGAATACGGATTCCTTGCCTCGAAATACCTCAGAATATTTGTTTTAATTACTAGTGTACTATTCCTAGATAGAAAATGACCCCTGACCTTATTTCACAATAATGTAAAATAGCTAATTATCTTTATAATGCAAATTAAACCACTTTCCCCAACTTCGATTTCTTAGGACTTGTGTATGTTGTTCAGGGGAGTTTCCTAAATTAAATCTCGAAGAAAAATCCCATGTTGAAATTTTGCCGAGGTTACCCCCTAATATTTGCAAGATTTAGTGCCCCAAAAATACCTCAGAATATTTGTTTTAATTACTAGTGTACTATTCCTAGATAGAAAATGACCCCTGACCTTATTTCACAATTATGTAAAATAGCTAATTATCTTTATAATGCAATTAAACCACTTTCCCCAGCTTCGATTTCTTAGGACTTGTTGTATGTTGTTCAGGGGAGTTTCCTAAATGAAATTTCGAAGAAAAATCCCATGTTAAAATTTTGCCGAGGTTACCCCCTAATATTTGCAAGATTTACTGGACTACGCACCCCCCCCCCCCCCCCCCCCCTCCTAGCTGCTATCGACTTTAGCATTCATGCTTATGATAGTTTGCCTATGCATTTATCCTGGTTCTTTGATTTACATCCATACTTTCAAATTCTATTTCTATTCAATTATATATATATGTATTTTATTTTATTTTCTATTATTTTTATTTGAATATTGTATTTGATTTTTCAATAAATGCAGAAACATCTGCAAAAAAAAAGAAAAAGAAGACATAAAATTTCGATACAAATCTTCAAGTGTTCTTTTGTCATGGAGATTTCATGTTTTTGACGTAACATTTCATAAAAGTCTGCCTAAATATTTTATTTTTTTGTTTTGTTTTCTGTTAAAGTCGGTATGAATGCACCACTAGATTTCTAAGTAAGATATATGGATAAGATCCCTTTATGAGGTGGGGCTTAGCAAACCGAAAAAATATAATATTTACAAACATATTATATCATATAGTTTATTTCTGATGTGTACATGGGCGTAGGGGAACGTTTTTCTTAGGGGGCTGAGGTTTTTTCCCGAATCATTTTCCTACCCGACTTTTCACCTGACAAGCCAAAAAAAGGCCTCACCTTTTTAAAAACGATTTTTCATGTTTTAGTAAAAAAAAATAACACGATTTTGCCCGAATGTGAGACGGTTCTGCCCGAAAATAAGATGACTTTGCCCGAATGTAACATGAGTTCGCCCAAATATGACTAGGTTTTGCCCGAATATAACATGGTTTTGCCCGAATATGACAGTTTTCAAAAGTCTAGGGGGCTGCAGCCCCAGCCCCCACATACTACGCTATCTACACTAGATCAACAGAAGTCAACATGCATTTTGTTTCTACTTCCACTTAAATTGAATAAATGCTTGGCCCAACATTTATTAAAATTGAATATACATGTATAATGGATTGTTTAACTTATTCTAATCCTATTATGATGAAACAAATGTATGCTTTCTTTGCAATTGTGTGCTTTTTCAAATATTACATTTAGTTCTTCATTACCCCCAAATTATTTCTTGAAGCGCCCTCAAAACCTTAACTGTACTATCCCTTTAATCACAAAGAACAATGTCAACTGTCGTGGCACCGCCGCCCGATTCGTGGCACCTAAAAAAACACGCACTAACCTGCAATTGTGCGATTCGATCTCGAAGCATCTCAATCTGCTCCAGGTCGGACGGTGTCGGTTGGTCGTCATCGATGTCGGTCGTCGTTGGATGACCGCTGGGGTCCGAACCTCCTGATGACAGTGACACGGCTTCGACGATCACGGGCTCTCTTGCTATGATATCGACGATGATGACGAGGATCGCGAGGGTAGCATGCTTGAAACTGACCGCCATCTTCATAAAATCAGACAGCGATTACCACCTGCAAGAAAACCGTAGAAATAGGAATATACAGGTTAGCCCCCCCAAAACGGAACTGGGCACTTTCCAAAATAAGTAACGACATAAATGAGTCCATCGGATAGGGTTTCTTTTCAATTGAAAATTGATACCAAGAACATTAATTTTGGGCGTGTAGTTTTTGTTTTAGGGCGCTGTGAGTTATTGCCTGAAAAATGACCCTAACGGCTTGTCATAGAATTGCTGACACCTGTGTTGATGTGCATTCGACTGAATAACCAGAGCTCCGCCTAGAGAGGGGCGTAGTACGGAGAGGTGCACGATTACCGTGGTTCCATTAATTGAGTTTCTCCACTGATCGTGCGTGAGAATTAAATCGTGCGTTTGACATCATTTTGTGCCAGGTGGTGAAAGGGGAAGGGATTAAGATGTCGGGTTGGTGTAAATTTCTAAGGGGTTACCCACGGGGGGGGGGGGGGGGGGGGGGCACTCGAATTATTTTTTGACGGGGGTGTGCCGCACGGAACTCTGTAATGGGGGTCTTAAGAGCTGACTACAAGCAAAAAATATAGGGTCTTTGGAGCTACAAAAAGATAAGGGGTCTAAGGAGCAGACTAAAACTACAAAATACATAGACTTGTAGCTACCAAAGACAAACGGAAACCCTCAAAAAGGCTCAAATGGTGGTTCAAGGAGCTGACTAGAAGAAGAATAATGGACTTGGCGTTACTCAACTACCTAGCCAAGTCATTCCGGGGGTCTATAGAGCGGCAATTTTTGAAAATCGGGTATCTTTAGAGCGGCAATCGGGTGTGAAAACGGGGTTCTTTTAAGCGGCACATACCCTTATTACATTATACATGAGTGCCCCCCGGGGGTTTCCACCCATTTATGTCTCCGCTCTATTTGTGCTACGCCACTGCCAGTCTTTTTTACGAAGATGATGTACACCATTAGCTATTCATCACTGACAGATATTTTGCTGAAACCTGTTGTGAAGCCCTAAATATCGAACAGTTATACAGTGGCGTAACCAAACAATGATAATGGTGGGGGTGGCATTAGGGGTTACTTTTCCGGTCCGGTTCAGTGTTCACTGATTGGCGCTGTCGTTTGCTTTCTGTTTTTATGTCTGGTTTTCTCTTCTTCTTTTTTGACAGTGTCATGGGATGTATTGGTATGATAAATGGGGGGGGGGGGGGGGGGGGGGGGGGGTCACAGATAAAAACAGTTTTAGGATACAATAGACCGCTTCTGTAATGTATGCAAATAATATGCGTATGTCGTAAGACTCCCCGTTGGTAACTAGGTCCGGCAAGCTAAGTTTGCCCGAGCTTGCCGGACCTAGTTACTATTGTTAAGCTTGCCAACGAGGAGGACGTCATACGCATATTATTTGCATACATCACAGAAGCGGTCTATTCGAACAACTAAATCGATAGAAAAGGCGTGACAAACTAAATTGGAATGGATGGGGGGTGGCTTATGCCCGGTAGCGACGCCACGGGCAAAGTTAAACAAAACCCCACGGCCCATATTCATGAAAGCGCGCTAGTATATTCCTTGCTAAGTCTAGATGGTCTATACAGGGTGGCCCCAAAAAACGGAACGGGGCACTTCCCAAAATATAGTAACAAATGTATTATGTCCATCGGATAGAGTATCTTTTCAAATGAACAACGATACCAAGAACAGTCAATTTGGTCGTGTAGTTTTTGTTTTAGGGCGCTGTGAGTGACACCATGTCAGGTTCTCTTTTTTGTCAATTTGTATTGAGCCAGCGCTTGATGAATCGCACGAACCGCCGTTCATATCGTTGAGCATCGCGCACTATTGTTAGTGTGCACTCAGCCGTGTGCCGAGAGAATGGGCAAGCTCGCTGAATGGTATTACGGGCAAGGAGTGCGGTTAAACTGGCATTGACTAGGTCGAAATCGACATAAATCGGCACCTGACATGGTCTCACTCACTGCGTCCTTAAACAAAAACGACCTGACCAAAATTACCGTTCTTGGTATCGTTTGTCATTGGAAAGGACACCCTATCCGATGAACATAAACATTGTGGTATTATATTTTGGGAAGTGCCCCGTTCCGTTTTTTTTGGGGCCACCCTGTATTGGATGACGTGGCTAAGAATTATACATAGGATCTTTCAGTTGCTAACTAAGCTTAACTTATAGGGTACCTAAGGCTAAACCCAGTTGACCCTTGTTGGGGACTAGGAAAACTGTTTGTTGCTCAATAAACTGCACATTTAAATTACATTTAGCAAGTAACTAAGCTAGCGGGGTTTCATGAATATGGGGCCAGATTTACACAGCATGCATATTTCTTTGTAATACCAGTCACGCATGACCAATGCATTTACATTTATGATCAGTAAAACAAAATTTCGAGCGCCCGCTGTCACACGCACACACGGATAATAACATGACGAAGTAGAACTTGAGCAGTCAGTTCGCTATTATCTATCAAATGTTTATAATTAAAACCAATTTTGCATGGCTTGGAGATCGATTTAGGGACACCAATATTTGACACCGATATTTGAGAAATTACCGAAGATTTATTACCAAATTATTGTGATTTTCGACATCAACAGATGTGATTGTTTCTTTGTTCAACATTACGCCAGACTTGCGGGTTATTCAACCGTGTGACTGCGTTCTTACAAACCAGACAAGGCCACGTGCGATGACTGTTGCTATGGGCCATTTCCCTCAGCAACAGTGGCTCTTTCTGTCTCGTGTGGCATGACTGAACACAGAAAGCTTCAAACTATCACACATGCACAAATGGGATTATACCCAACATACCATTGCAAGCGGGTGTGCAGACTAAAGAGTAACTAAAGTAACCATGGTAACGGACGGGACAGGTGGTGCAGTCTCATGAACCCTAGCCCTGTAATCAGTGGTGTCGCGAGAATTAGTTTGGGGAAAGAGCAGATAACATGGGAGGAATATCCTCCTCCCTCACATGTAAAGATTGTCACTCTCCTCTCATCCCTCTGAATGTTCATGTGTGCTCAGGTTGATGTGTATAATACGAACATATACCCACTCCCCCTGGACAATTATGGTATGGCAACACGAGTGAAGCGGAAACGAGGGTACATGATTATTACGAGAAAACTTTGCCCCTTCCTCGATTCTCCTCCCGTAATGAATATATCGAAATACCAGGCGTAAAAATCTATTAAACAATATTGAATGTGCATGTGCATGTGTCTGTGTATAGTTTCAAGTGAGTGCATGTGTATGTGTGTTTGTGTGTTTGTGTGTATGTATGTTTGTATGTGTATGTGTATGCGTGCAATATTGTGTGTGCGCGTTTGTGTGTGGGTGTGTCTGTATGTGGGTGTTTGCGTTTGTGTGTGATTTTTATTTGCATGGCCATCGTATGGAAGTTCATGCTTTGTGACCATTTAAATTTTGTTCAATCAATTCAATTCTTAACATCATGGAAATGTTCACTTGGCGACTCGGTAAGCCTCCCCCCCCCCCCCCCCCCCCCCCCCCGTCCATCGCGGTAAAGTCATCTTCAACTGCTGTGCTCCTTGAGCAAGCAATAACAATACAATAGACGTACGGTGGCAAAAGTGCGAAGATCTTTCTTGATTATTTCTCTATCTAGTCACTATTAACAAAACATCACATGCACAATATTTCATTTAAAATAGTAAAAACCGATGAGCGTTTAGAGAGCGCCCTCTTGAGATTAAACGGCTCTTTTTGTTAATGATAACAGGCTTTTTACTTGGTCATTTGTAATGTTTTATTCCGTTTTAGCATGGTGGAGTTATAAATATTAGTTTGTAATGTAATAATAATGGTACAGGTTTTGCTTACTAAAATTCTGTTTGACCAAAACTGTACTCTCTTTATGAGAACTCAACTATCCCTTTAACAGATAATTTATTATATATTCTTTCACGTGGTAGGTAATGGAAGCATATTGTTCATGTTTTGTGTGTGGGGCTTTTCCCAGCACATGTACTGTTATTTGGCTTTAAGGCACCAACAAATCCCAGCTACACCATTGTTGTTATATAGATAGATATATAATGTATAGATAGATATATCGGTTTTTATTGAACACATGAAATAAACACGACTGTAGTCCGAGGACTAAAGTGCCTTGCGTACAACACAAATTATAAACATTCATGAATACTAATATTACAACACAATACAAATATTACCTAACATAAAAAATTAAAAAATAATATATATTTATAAATGCATTTGGCAAGATAAGCACTAACATGGTAGCCTAAAAGTAAAACATTATTAGTATAATATGCATATTCTCATTTAATTCTAATTATAATCTAACAATAATATAGAACCAATTTACTAATTCCTCATCAACTTATTTATAACTTTGTAATACTTTCTAAATATCAAATCAAACAAAGTGTATATTAATACAGTCAGTACATGCATATCAATAACAATTACAAAAATTAGCAGCACAAAAGTGCGGTCAGAGCATTAATAACCAGAACGTCAATGACGTAGCGCTCATCCGCCATCTCGCAACATCAAATATCGCAAATTTCATGTGGTACACTTTTCAACTGGTCAAAAAATAAAAATTGTATGCCCTGGAAGGGACATAAAAATTTAATTAAAAAAAATTAGAGTGAAAAAATATAAATTTGACGCCCCGGAAGGGACAATAAAATATATATTTTAAAAAAAATTTAAAAAAACAACAAACAAACAAACGAACAACAACAAAAAAAAATTTAAAAAAATAAAAATTAAAAAAAATAAAAAAATAAATACAAAATTAATTAAACAAATAAAATAAATAAAATAAATAAAAAAAATGAAAAAATGAAAAATTACCATAATTAATTAATGGAAAAAAATTTCAAAATTCTGTGTAGAAGTTTAGTGTACCAAGGTAGCTCTACCAGATAAAGCAAACCAAATCAAAATCGGTCGAGAAATGAAGGAGAAGAAGTATTTTTTGTGATTTTGAATAAATTTGCATAAATTACCATAGATAATGAATTTCATGATTCTGTGTAGAAGTTTTAAATCCCCCTAATAGCCCTATCTTATGAAACCTAGCCCTATTAAATAAACCAAACAGAATGAAATCGGTCAAGAAATGAGGGAGAAGAAGCAATTTTTGTTATTTTTGGAATAAATTTGCATAAATGACCATAATTAATTAATGGAGAAAAATTTCAAAATTCTGAGTAGAAGTTTAGTGTACCAAAGTTAGCTCTACCAGATAAAGCAAACCAAATCAAAATCGGTCGAGAAATGAAAGAGAAGAAGCATTTTTGGTGATTTTTGGAATAAATTTGCATAAATTACCATAATTAATTAATGGAGAAAAATTTCAAAATTCTGTGTAGAAGTTTAGTGTACCAAAGTTAGCTCTACCAGATAAAGCAAACCAAATCAAAATCAGTCGAGAAATGAAGGAGAAGAAGCATTTTTTGTGATTTCGAATAAATTTGCATAAATTACCATAGATAATGAATTTCACGATTCTGTGTAGAAGTCTTAAATTCCCCTCCTAGCCCTATCTTATGAAACAATCAGAATCAAAATCGGTTGAAAAATAACGAAGAAGAAGCATTTTGAAAACTGTGGACGGACGGACGGACGGACGGAAGGACGGACGGACGACGGACACCACGCCATGGCATAAGCTCATCGGGCCCTTCGGGCCGGATGAGCTAAAAAGAGATCAAAACAACTTTGAACAAACAAGATCCCAGTTACTCACTCACTCTTAATTTAGGACACAAGATTACTAAAATCTTGTTAGACAAATAAAAGGAGTCATAAGGCACAAGCAAGAACAATCTAAGAGAAAAGGTTCATTTATTAAGTTAACTTAAGGGTTAGGGTTAGGGTTAGGGTTAGGGTTAGGGTTAGGGTTAGGGTTAGGGTTAGGGTTTATCCCTTTCTACTTTGTTTAGGTATAGGTTTTCCCATTCATTTTAACACTATTGTCATTCAATTTCATTAATTCGTAATTGGTTGCCAATTGACGAAATTGCTTTCGCTTTTATGTGTTCAACAACTGTGACCGACGAATTTGATTTGCAATTGACGAACATGTGTGCCTAATGACTCAATTGTGTGATCTTTGACGAAATTGCTCGACGAAAGACGAATTTGAAGTTGGGATTTCCGCTCTGGTGGTTCCTCGGGACGAATTTGAATGACGAATTAATTAAATTGAATGACAATAGTGTTAAAATGAATGGGAAAACCTATATTATGCTCAAAACATTTTTGTCAAAAAGTGACGCCATTTTGATTAGGGGGACTTACTTTTTTGTTGTGTGTATTACAAAAGCGTGCATGATTCATAAACACAACAAAAAAAGTGAGTCCCCTAATCAAAATGGCGTCACTTTTTGACAAACTTGTTTTGAGCATAAAAACTCGGCAGGATTGTTCCTACACTTTGTGACTAACTTATGAGTGAAAATGAAGTTGGTCCATTGAGTCACGCATGAGTGAGCACACAAAGTGCCAATCTTCCCTATGATGTGTGCTCACTAGTGCTGTTGACGAGTCACGGGTACCCGGGTCCCGCCGAAAAATGTTGAGTCCCGGGCGCAAAAATCGATATTCGATATCCCGAAAAAAAAAGCAAAAGTCCCCTTTTTGAACGCCCAAGTTATCTGCCCACTCTCATTTTCTTTTCTTTCCTTTTTCCCTCTTTGAACGCCCGAGTTTGTCATAAATAGGCTGCATTTTTGTCACTTGAATGAACATGTTTTCCCAGCGGCGTGACATGCCGATAGCGAAATCAACAAATGGGTAAATTCCGGGTACCCGTGACTCGCCCGAAAAATTATCGCGAGTCCCGGGAGGGAAATACTCCCGAAATCGACACCTCTAGTGCTCACTCATGCATGACTCGATGGACCAATGTCATTTTCACACAGAAGTTAGTCAAAAAGTGTAGGAACAATCCTGCCGAGTTATTTTGCTCAAAACATTTTTTGTTTTTTTTTGTTTAGAGTTTATTGGCGGTTCATTCAATTTGAATATTTTCGCCAAATTTTTAAAAAAAGTTATGTTATTCTCATCAGGAGGAGACTTACTTTTTTGTTGAGTTTATTCCAACAATACTGATCAATTAAACTCAACACAAAAATAAGTCCCCCTTAATCAAATAACATAACTTTTTAACGAAAAGGTTTTGGGCAAAATAACTCGGCAGGATTGTTCCTACATTTATTGACTAACTTATGTGTGAAAATGAAATTGGTCCGTCGAGTCATGGATGAGTGACCACACATCATAGGCAAAATTTTCGCTTTGTGACATTTGAAAAGTGACATTTTTTCCTTTAATGTGTGCTCACTCATGCATGGCATGGCGGATCAAATTCATTTTCACAGAGACGTTAGCCAATCATTTTAGAAACATTCCTGCCAAGTAATATTGCTCAAACCCTATTTGTTAAAAAGTTACGCCATTTTGCTTAAGGGGGAAGTTACTTTTTTGTTGTGTTTAGATGCTGAGCTAACAGAACGATATCTGTTATTAGCATGGTTATGATGTTACTTATAACTAATGTGCAATGATTTCTTTAAACCTCTATTTGTATGTTTTAGATATATAAAGCTCCCTCCCCTCCTCTGGTTCGGAATAACCCCACTTTGGGTAAAAGTAACATTTTATTGGACAAATTCCTTCGAACCTAAAAGCATTACAAATGATAAAGAAAGAACTTACCACAAACAATAGGAGAACTGAACTGTGTAAATCACGTCCGCTTGCCTGGGCGGCTAAAACTAAAGTAAGTACGACATGCATGCATGGCGTGCGATCGCGAGCGGTCTTACTAGCCTAAGGGGCGTTTTGATTGTCACCTCGACAAAGATGATTGGAGCACAGTGACGTCATTCAAACCATCTGCGCACACCTCCGATCCTCTCCCATCGTCACTTTCAGAATCGAGAACAACCAGCAAGAATATTTATTGCGAAAATATTCATGTTAGTAGTTTTTCTTAAAGAAAAGTGCAGAAAATGGGTTTCAGCAAATATGGTCTGAGAATTTGAAAATCATCTTAGAACTATACAAATTTGAAATATTCATAAGATTACTTAAGAATTGCGAATAATTTTAAGTTTGAAGCTTATTAACAACAATATATACATGTATGTAAATCATAAAAACTAAGTATTCAAGACAAATAATTGAAATACAAACTGGTCATGGTTTACAAAACAATGAATTACTGCAATAGATTAGTGAAATTAATTAATGCATACATATTACACATTTATACAAAAGTTAAAGTTTTGTAATAAAAGAAAACCAAAATCTAGCACAAGTGCTAGTCGAGATCGGTTCTCTCTTTTCACTATATCGATAGTGTATCTCTTCCTCACTAAATAAACATTATTCTAGTTCTTAAAATGACATTGTATACATTCAAAATACAGAACATAACTGACTGCTAACATAACAGATAATTTATCAATTTATCAAATAAATTCTGAGGGTATTAAGAAATGAATATCTTGTGTTTTGTTCTCTAATCTTCTGAGGTAAGCTATTCCAAAGCTTCGGTCCAACAAAATAAATAGTGAATGTACCTTGTGTCCTCTTACAAATTGGCAAGGGTAACATTGAATTTTCTTTTCCCCTTGTTTCATAAGTATGGTGTACAATCTTACAATAATCTAATAATGTGTGTGGTAAATTTCCGTTATACCAATCATATTCAAATGTTGAAACTGCCAGTTCATGCAAACCAAAAACATCTAATATCCCCAATTATTTAAACAGTACTGTGGTCCTGAGGATGTTCTCAATAATTAAAACGTTATAGCTCGCACAGCCATCTTCTGAGTTAAATTAATACAATTCAAGCGAGATTTATAACTGCTTTCCCAAACCTTATTTCCATAGGGTATGTGGGGCTGTATAAACGATTTATACAAGAGCACAAGAATATACCGAGGCACTAAATATCTAAATTTAGATAGCAAACCCACTTTTCTACGAACGCACTTATTTACAGAATCAATATGATGCTTCCAAGACAATGTGATGTGCTATCAATTTGAACTCCTACAAAAGATGCCACGCTCACATCATTAATATCTGTGTCAGACAGTCTAAGGACACCGTTTACAGTTATTACACGTCTTTTACTTTTAATAAACATATAATTATTATTATTTAAGTAGTGAGTTTATTAGCATCATACCATTTTGGAACTGCATTAAGTTGCTCATCATTAACCTCGTTTACATCAATTTCATTTTGATTCTCATCAAACGTGAGGAAAATATTTGAATCGTCTGCAAGCAATCTAAAATTAAAATAGTTAGTACAACAAGGTAAATCATTAATATAAACAATGTACGACCCAGAACTGACCCCTGCGGCACGCCGCTCGTTATAGCCTTTCGGGTAGATGTTGCCTCCTAATAGCATAATGCCTGGGAACGGTTCAAGAGACAATTAGCGAACCATTCGAGAGCAATACCACGTATACCATAACGTGCCATCTTTTCCAGCGAAATATAATGATTTATATTGTCAAACGCCTTTTGAAAATCTATGCAAATACCAATTGTAACTTTTCCTTCATCCATTGACCTCATAAGCGTATTACTAAGATTAATCAGAGAAGGTTTAGTACTATATTTTTTACGGAATCCGTACTGATGTTTATACACAATATTATTAGTCTCCAAAAGATCAATTAAACGAACATTCAAATTTGTTTCAAATATTTTCCCAACAACTGGCAAGACTGAGATAGGTCTGTAATTTCCTGGATCAGCCTTTGCCCCCTTTTTATAAATAGGTGTAACCTTTGCTACCTTAAGACAATCAGGAAAAGTACCCTTTTCCAATGACAAATTAAAAATGTAAGTCAATGGTACAACAATAAAATTAGTTGCATCCTTTATCAGCCTTACTAGTAAATTATCATACCCATGGAATCTTTTACTATCTAGGGCACACAAATAATCAAAAACTTCCCTTTCTGTCACGGGTTTCCAAAACAAGGATTTGTAATTTCTTCTCCCCAAATACTCCTTATATTTATAAGTACATTTGGAATCATCCGTGCTAAGTTTGACCCGAATGGAACGAAGTAATTATTTAGCTCCTCAGCTATATCACCCTCAGACGGTCCGAGAACCATAAAAAATCATCTATTCGTATATTAAAATTTCTTTGTGATCAATTTATATTAAAATCGCCAAACAAAATTATATTTGACCTTCCAACATTCAATTCTGCTAAGACACCTAATAAACTAATTTGAAATTTACCAATGTCAGTATTTGGTTTACGATAAACAATACCAATACCAATTTTACTATCACGTTCAATTATCTCCAACCAGAGGCATCAGCATATAAAACAGAGTAATATAATCTTGCATATTTTAATGTGTTTCTGAGGTACGCTCCAACTCCACAATCTGTTGCATCAGCCTCACGGCAGTTAACCTCAAGGACATACCCAGTTAAAGCTAATGTATCGACATTGTGAACGTTCCATACCTCTGACAGGGCAATTACATCAAATGTAGAGGCAAGGCTATATTCATAAAGGAAACTTAGTTTGCCGATATTCCTAGTTAGAGACCTAATATTAAAGGGATAGTTGAGTTCTGGTAGAGAGAGTACAGTTTTAGTCAAACTTAGTTTTAGTATCCAAAACCTGCACCATATCATTACAAACTAATAATTATAACTCCACCATACTCAAAAGGAACACAAAAATTGCAAACTACTAAGTAAAAAGCCTGTTATCATTCAAAAAGAGCTGTTTAAACTAAAGAGGGCGCTTTCGAAAAATGAATTAGTTTAAAGGGGTAGTACAGTTTTGGTAAGGCTGAACTTTAGTTACCAAACCTGGACAGTAACATAATAAACTAATAGTTATTACTCCACCATGCTCGAAAGGTATACATAATTACAAACGACTAAGTAAAATGCCTGTTACCATTCGAAAAGAGCCATTAAAACACAAGAGGGCGCTTTCTAAAAAGGCATTGGTTTCAACCATTTCTCATACAAAACAATGCAAGTGATGTTCTATTGAAATAATGATAAGTAGATAGATCATCAACAACTATTTTAAAAACGCTTTTGAAAATTTAAAAAAAAGTGTAAGTATTTTTTTTTTTTTTTTTGAAAAAATCAGCTTATTATTTGGGCCCCAAATAATTATAGGTTCAAATATATTTATTGATATTTCAGCAGTTTCTGGACCGATTTTGACCAAATAAAGTTGAATCTGCCATTAAAATTGCATGTTCTCTCAAATTCGATAATTTTTCATTATCTCACAAAAAAGTGTGATGTGCAGCGCCCTCTCTACCAAAACTAAACTACCACTTTAAACCATTTAAAATAAAATATTGTGCAAGTGATGTTTTGTTGAAATAGTGATTAGATAGAGATATAATCAAAAACTATCTAAAAACCTCTTTTGAAAATTTTTGAAAAGAGGAAGCATTTTAAAACGAATTTTAACGGCTGGTTCAAAATTATCGAATACTTGTGGGGCCCCACATTCATTTAAAATGGTTATGTTTATGGATATTTCAGCCGTTTCTGAACCGATTTTGATGAAATAAAGTTTATTCTGCCATTAAAATTGTATGCTCTTTCAAATTTGACACTCAGTTTTTCATTATCTCAAAAAAATCATTTTGTGTAGCGCCCTCTCTACCAAAACTCAACTATCCCTTTAACATGAGTAACACTACAAAAGTTAACACATTTAGACCGCATATTATTATCAAAATTACTAGGATTTTGAACTATATATAGTACGTTCTGAGATCAAGATTGTTCTCATCATGATTATTTACTAACATAAAGAAATATTGGGAAATCTAACGTAGCCTAAAAATGTTAGTGAAACATACTAGGCAATGAAATGGAGCTTAAAGTCACTGGTTTAGACGCTGTCTATGCCGAGTTCAAAAAGATCCCTCTTATACCATCCTTCCCCTTCAATCGCAACCGTTCATTGTAGAGACGGTATCGCTTCCTCCGCGAAACAAATCGGACGATGGCCTGCCTGCTCCGCCCTCCTTCACTTCTCTTCCCGAGCCGATGGCAAGAAGATATATCGGTCGGCTGGATGTCGACCCCGACCTCCCTTGCCACCTTGCAGATGTTATTTTGTATTTTTTAATAAAATAACGAGGAACTTGGCAAGTTAACAAAGTCGCAAGTTATAGGCAAGAGGTATCTAAATTAAAAACAAACAAAAAAGTCACGTTCAGAGATGAGCCTTGTAAAAGAAAAAAAGTAATAGTACATTTAGGGTGCAAAACGCTGCTACAATAGCAACTCTGAACCTCAAGGATGCATGTGTGCACACTGAGAGTGCATTTGTGCACCCCATAATGCGCAGACCCACCTTTTGGGTGTACAATACAGGGTGGCCCCCAAAAAACG
Organism: Echinarachnius parma; assembly: GCA_037951105.1. Classification (NCBI taxonomy): domain Eukaryota; kingdom Metazoa; phylum Echinodermata; class Echinoidea; order Clypeasteroida; family Echinarachniidae; genus Echinarachnius; species Echinarachnius parma. Next base: position 110,289 of record JBAMJV010004627.1, on the reverse strand, counting down.
GAACGGGGCATTTCCCAAAATATAATAACAAATGTATTATGTCCATCGGATAGAGTGTCTTTTCAAATGAACAACGATACCCAGAACAGTCAATAATGGTAGTGTAGTTTTTGTTTTAGGGCGCTGTGAGTGACACCATATGTCAGGTTCTCTTTTTTGTCAATTTGTATTGAGTCAGCGCTTGATAAATCGCACGAACCGCCGTTCATAGCGTTGAGCATCGCGCACTATTGTTAGTGTGCACTCAGCCGTGTGCCGAGAGAATGGGCATGGTTGCTCAGTGGTATTACGGGCAACGAGTGCGGTTAAACTGGCATTGACTAGGTCGAAATTGACATAAATCGGCACCTGACATGGTCTCACTCATCGCGTCCTTAAACAAAAACTACCAGACCAAAATTACTGTTCTTGGCATCGTTTTTCATTGGAAAAGACACCGTATCCGTAAACATAAACATTGTTGTATTATATTTTGGGAAGTGCCCCGTTCCGTTTTGTGGGGCCTAGCCACCCTATATTGCACGCTAAAAGGTGTTGCTAATGTAGCAGCGTTTTGCACCGTTACGGGTACAAATTTGGGTAAATTTGAACCTGTATTACTTACCTTAGTATGTATAGCTATACCCATCTGGCGATTAATTTGTTTTGTCGCGCTAAATCATTTGATTTGATACATGACTTGGCAATTTTGGCCTACTGGATCCCATGAAATCCGTATGTGAACATAACCAAATTTTACTAATTGTTACGATGGCAAAACATGATGAGCGGACATGCTTCGCAAATTATGACGACTGTGCGGATGGCAGAACAAAAAGCGTCTACGAGTATTCAAACAATGGTAGTTAAGTGCAGGAATGCATCATTGTTCGATCACATGCTATAAGTCCGCACAGACCTAACAATAGGCTATTTTCGCAAGTGTGTGGACGACGACGCATTTCTCGTCCTCTAACGATGCGAATTGGCTGTAGTCAATGTGCGTTAAGTTCACAACGATTTTGTTCCCTCCCGCACACAATCATGACAAACACCCACACACACACACTAAACACACGTTCATACGAACACAATCACACGCACGCACACACACACACACACACACGCACGCACGCACGCACGCACGCACACTCCCACACAGACACACACACACACACACAGACACACACGTACACCACATTTACACAAATATCCACCGCACATATACATGTACATACACACGTATAAAACACACACATACATGTTGATCATTATCTGATTACGTCATTTTGATGACAGGTATGGATTTTCCGACGAACCTGAAATCGGGGATGGAGGAGTGCGCAAATTTGCTTGAAGACGAGAGACAACCTCAATGACGTTTTCAACATGTCGAAAGAGAGCATGGGTCTTCGACGACCTGCTCTTTTGTTCAGGGAGCCATTGTATGTCCATGCATGAGAGGCTATCCTTTCAACTATGTGCGATAATCCTCCCATTCAGATCCTCATTGGACAAAAGACATTTTGCAGATACATTCCAGCAATTGTGATCAGCTATTGTCTAGATCGTGGCTAGAGCGTAGCCCGGTCTGACGGCACCATAAGCCTGCCAAATTAATTGGAATGGGGGTTTGAAAGGAATTCTATTGAAAAGCAAATACCCCAAGCCTGCAGATAAGGGGTGTACATACAATAGAGCCACTTAATGTATACAATGTGCCACCGCACAATACAATGGACATGGTCAAGTACTCTATTGGGTGTGCATGCACAGCTGCCATGGCACTTTAAGAGTTAAATGACGTCACTTCTTCGTCGTCCTCAGGCTTGCGAAAAGTCCGCAATGGCGGCCTCCAGCGGTTGCGTGAATAGTCGTGTACCCGATAGTGTTTTCACATATTCTTCCAAAGCAGAAATCTGAGTCGGGGTTATGCGAAATAAACAAGCATATTACGATGCATAAAGTAGGATAAACTCTATTCTAGAAATGCATTGGCCTTTAAATTAAATGGCTACAGATACAAGTACAATGGAAACCTTCCTCCATTTCCTTTATTCTTTCACCGTTTTCATAGCTAAGCTAAGATTCGCCTCTACGACCATTGTTTCGATTGTATTAATACAGGGATGCCTCAGAGCAATCGTAGCCTATGTTGAATTTTCATTAAAACAGCGTATTGTGCTGCTATGTCGCTGTATTGTGTGCAATGTGTACAGCTTTTCATTCTAAAATTCGACACGGGCGTCAAGTGTGTAAAATGGGACAGTGTAAATAAATTATTTAATTTTGTATTCTTGCCATAGCCATTTCTACGAGAATCAATAATATATTAATGGTCTGAGTTACACTTTCTTCAAAATGTCATTAAAAAAATGTGTACTCATCGTAACGATACACATAAAAAGGACCAAATGAGTGCACTTCTGCCATGTACATTTGCAATGAGACATCGTCTGCTAACACTTGATCTGTTCAACTTGTGACGTCACTAGTACGATCCTGTATTTTTGGTCCGAAGAGCATTTAGTATCGATTCTGAGTTGGGTTTTCTAATTGCTTGTTCGGTTGGATCTTTGAAGGACATAGGACTTATAACTGATATAATAATAATATTTAAACCCATAGTTCTCTTATTATAGGATTTCTCGGTCAATTTCGTAAGTAAGCCAAACAAATTCATTTTATGTTCATTCAATTTCGCCGATTCTGTCACCGCAGCTGTTATTTTTCGTTCAAATTCTGTTCAAATTTTGTTTTCATTCGAATTAAAACGTGTTTCTTTTTCGTAAAATTTGCATTCAATTTAAAGCGAGACGATTCGCGATTACGTAATAACGTCTTCCGTGAATTCAAATTCAAACAAATGCAAACAAATTAAACATATTAATCTCACCCAGTATGATCATAGCACCCCGCAAGCTTATTTCCATGCTAAATCCATTTCAAATTGTACGGTTTGGTAAGCAACAAACATTTTACTTTTTCACTAGGGGTGCATACCCACTAAATCAACACTATTTAGCAACTGAACGATCACGTTTTAAGTAGATAAAACCTAGCCACATCATCGATATAGAATTAGCATGGAACTAAGCAAGTGTCTTTTCATGAATATGCAATTATATAAGTGCCTGAAAAGTGTGTGTTTACAGACTTCAGTTGTATTTATTGGAGTGGCGTACCATAATGGTGGGGGGTGGGGCGGGGGGCCGGGTATCAATACTCTATACATTGATTTATTTTCATGTTTTGTTTGTTTGTTTTTTTTGATAATTTATTCAATGTTCGTAATCTCTTTGAGGCCATTAATATTTGTGTAAATTATATTCAGCCTGTATTGAACATGCTAAGCACAATCTATGAGTATAAGTTCAATCACTATCATAATCACAATCCAAATCTGAATCACCATCACACTGAATCACAACCACGATCGTGATCACAGTCACAATTACCATCTCAATTACAATCACGAACACGATCACATACAGAAACAAGCACAATCACGCTACACAATCCTTAATTAGTTTGATACATTGTTTTCTCACTGCGCGCACATGTCAATAACTCATGTTATGTGGACACAAACTAAAGAATATAAGTATAAAATCTGAAAACACATCACCGGATATTGACCAAGAATGACAATATGTGTTATATAACTCATTTGGTTTAATTTAGATGAGAATATACCATGTAGCCTATACCATAGGTTTGTAAAGATAGGCGAATATGAATGAAAACTTTGTTATTTAGAATGACCCAAAGGAAAAAATTGAAAGGTCCGGACGTCCGATTTGCCACTGTTGACGAAAATGAATGCAAACTGCGCATTTGTAAGCGGTTGTTAAATTGAATGAAACAAGTGCTTAATCCATTGACCAAATAAGTAAATCAAATGAAAAAAGTGCAATTTTGAATGAAATTTACAAGCCGACAGCTGTATTTCGCGAATTTGAATGACATTTGTATCAAAACGAATGAAGAGCTTACGAAATTGACCGAGAAATCCTATATATATTTAAAATGTCCAACCTTGTAATATTCTTCGCGTAGGTTGTTAAATTGAATGAAACAAGTGCTTAATCCATTGACCAAATAAGTAAATCAAATGAAAAAAGTGCAATTTTGAATGAAATTTACAAGCCGACAGCTGTATTTCGCGAATTTGAATGACATTTGTATCAAAACGAATGAAAAGCTTACGAAATTGACCGAGAAATCCTATATATATTTAAAATGTCCAACCTTGTAATATTCTTCGCGTAGGTTGTTAAATTGAATGAAACAAGTGCTTAATCCATTGACCAAATAAGTAAATCAAATGAAAAAAGTGCAATTTTGAATGAAATTTACAAGCCGACAGCTGTATTTCGCGAATTTGAATGACATTTGTATCAAAACGAATGAAAAGCTTACGAAATTGACAGAGAAATCCTATATATATTTAAAATGTCCAACCTTGTAATATTCTTCGCGTAGGTTGTTAAATTGAATGAAACAAGTGCTTAATCCATTGACCAAATAAGTAAATCAAATGAAAAAAGTGCACTTTTGAATGAAATTTACAAGCCGACAGCTGTATTTCGCAAATTTGAATGACATTTGTATCAAAACGAATGAAAAGCTTACGAAATTGACCGAGAAATATATATTTAAAATGTCCAACATTGTAATATTCTTCGCGTAGGTACTTTAAATTCATCTGATGGGATCGTTTCCTACTCATGTTATGTACATATGTGACTGGATATGAAAGAAATGACTGTCAAACGAGAGATTATCTCCCACCAGTCCTTTTAATAACATATCAAAATCGCACAAACTACCTTGCATAGTTTATCGTAGGCGAATAAATTCATTTGATTACAGAACGATATATAATGGTTACCTTTGAATCATTATTACAATTGATTTCCTCCCTACTTTTTTTAAATAACATATTAAAAACTACCTTCCACTATTTATCGTTGGCGAATACATTCATTTGATAACAGATCGATATGTCTAATGGTTACCTTTTTATAAGTATTACAGGTGAGTGTCACTTTACATTTCTCAAAAAACATCAAAATCAAACAAACTACTGTGCAATATTCATTTTAGGCGAATAAATTAATCTGATTTCAGATCGATATATCGTTACATTCCTACAATTATTTTATTTATTGTTTGATCCATATAATTCACAGACATAGATGATTGCTCCATTTCACCCTGTCAAAATGGTGGAACCTGTACTGATGAGGTCGATTCTTACTCGTGTACATGTGTGAATGGATTTGAAGGAGATAACTGTCTGACAAGTGAGTTACTCCTTACATCACTGAAATATCAGGTTAAAATCGCACAACCTTCTTTGCAATAATACACATAAGAGAACAGTTGCATTGATGGCTACAGATCGATGTATAATGGTTAGCTACCTCCATTAAGTTCATTGATTCTTTCATCTTGTATCAGAGATGAGATTCTACTGTACAACATATTTTTTCGATTTTATTTTCTCGTTTTGTGCACAGGAAATGGTCCAAATTTATGTTCAAAGTGCAGCCAATACGATGACGTGAAAAAATCTGATGGCCAAAGTTAGGTATGAAACCACAACTGATACTCTTTCTGAATCTGAAAAGATATTGGAAGGTATCCATGCATTTAAAGGTAGGCATGTTTTTACCATATTGGGCAAGTTTGTGATCGCGCGTAGCTTCATCTTTAACTGATAGCTAGAAACGATTCTTACTCAACTTCTACATGGTGCACACGGCGCACGTCAGTTCATAACCATCGATATAAGGCTGGCATGGAAGACCCCCTCCAACTTGGCAACGAGCCTCCACCATGTACAAAAGGGCGCCATTTTGGCTACCTTGCGTGCCTGCCTTGGCCTCGAACGCGCGGTCAACGCAGATGAACTCTGTCCTCTTATGTCCGTAATAATCAGACATCAGGTAACCCGCGTACTCGAACCGCCAAGCGTCCGAAGGGCACACGTTACGCGCAGGAACCATCAACACACTCGTGTGAGCAGCAGGCGCCCTGCACACTGCGCATACAGGCGCGTGATCGTGCACGTCACGTATGCGCTGATTGGGTGCAATGCTTGTCTCGTACTCGGAAGAATACAGCTGTCCCCGATAATCACCTGCTGGATCAACTTCGTCATAGATCGGGTCGTTGGGAAGACAGAGGTAGTTAGCGCCGCTGCCGGTGTGGTCGTGTTTAGCACCTCCAATAGTTCCTATTATGGACACAAAGCAAACAATTTAGAACATTCCTTTTTTAAAGACCCGACATACACCCAACAGCCAAGATATTTAATGATTCAGTGATTCATTAACTTGATAAGATGTTTCCACGAGTTCTATTAAAGGGGACCACCAGGCAAAGAACAACACATTATTATATATTTTGGTACCGTTTTGTGATATCAAATAGATAGCCAACATTTTGCAAAGGGTTGTGTAATTCATAAACAAAGCAATTAATTTCCACCACTTACGGAACCACGGCTATCTCGTGGTTCCACACGGGCCAGGCATTTGCGAGTGCGCCAATGCAATTCACGCGTACGTCAATAGAATCCCGGATGATTCGTTCGTTCTGCACAGAGCGCCGCTGGCTCTGCTCGCATAATAGTCTGCGCATTCAGACCGCATGACCGCATGGCTAAGAATGGTGATGCGTTTTCCAATTATATATTTTTTTCTGAAAACATATTTTTGTGAACTTATTGAAGGAATGGAATACTAAAGATGTTACCTTTCTATAAAAAGATTATTATTTTTGGGTGGTGGTACCCTTTAATCTTCAATTATAAACCAATATGATTGCACGATTCTTCTGAATGACAAAAAAAAAAACATTGGAGAACAGATTATATCCCTGATCGTCAAAATTTGACTACACTCAAAAGCGTCCCGGATGGTTCTTCAAATCATTCCGAACTACTCAATGCTTTCGAAAAAAATATCACACACTATGAGAATACATGCGCTTCGCTACACTGTGAAAAAAAGTAGTAATTTTACGTTGGGTATTTTTTTGTTGGGTAATAAATACGTTAGTTACTGTTTTGTTGGGCAATATTTGACCAATACTTAAACAAAGTTGTACTCTGCCGCTGCCTAAATACAGATGTCCAATTGTGAGGCAATTAATTGCCCTGCTGAGTGGTAAATTACATACGATCGTGCCATTGTGAAAAAAGGAGTACATTTACCTTGGTAATTTTTTGGTTGGGTAATATATACGTCGGTAACTGTTTTGTTGGGCATTATTTGACCGATACTTAAGCAAATTTTTACTCTGCAGCTGACAAATACAGATGTCCAATTGTTGGGCAAGTAGTTGCCTTGCTGAGTGGTAAACTGTATACGTGCGTGCCACTGTGTAAAAAAAAGAGTAAATTTACGTTGGTAATTTTTTTGTTGGGTAATATGTACGTTGGTAACTGTTTTGTTGGGCATTATTTGACCAATATACTTAAGCAAAATTTTACTCTGCCGCTGCCCAAATACAGATGTCCAATTGTTGGGCAAGTAATTGCCCTGCTGAGTGGTAAACTGTATACGTGCGTGCCACTGTGAAAAAATAGTCAATTTACGTTGGTAATTTTTTTGTTGGGTAATATATACGTTGGTATTTGTTTTGTTGGGCATTATTTGACCAATACTTGAGCAAATTTTTACTCTGCCGTTGCCCAAATACAGATGTCTAATTGTTGGGCAAGTGCCCTGCTGAGTGGTAAACTGTAATGTGCGTGCCACTGTGAAAAAAAGAGTAAATTTACGTTGGTAATTTTTTTGTTGGGTAACATATACGTTGGTATTTGTTTTGTTGGGCATTATTTGACCAATACTTGAGCAAATTTTTACTCTGCCGTTGCCCAAATACAGATGTCCAATTGTTGGGCAAGTAATTGCCCTACTGAGTGGTAATCTATATACGTGCGTGCCACTGTGATTTCAACAAAAAAAATAACAAAATATGAACAAATATTAATTTTGAAGTAAAATTATTTCGTTATTCATGTGTCAATCGTTTGTGTTTTATGTAAGAATTATTATGACAAACTTTGCATCACATGTTTACCTTGTTATACCATTGGTTTTCTGTTGAATTTGACTTGATTTGTTTTCATAACCACTTTTTATGTATGCTACACATGTGATATATATACGCGACATGCTGCGTGTGTATTATAAATTCATTCCTAAGCTGGCACAGCCAGGTTGCACTTAGAAAGTCTAACTAGACCAGTTGCGTGTGATTATACATTGACCCCAATGTATCTCACATGATTTGGACCACATGTCCCATACGTCCGAATTGCAAACTAGTTTCAATTGGGATTACCAATTTGGAAATTTCAATTGGTAATTTCAATTGGTTTTTCGTCCTGGGCAGTCAGATAATGACCATTTGTTGTTTAAAGCAACTGAAAAACGCCCAACAAATAGTTTTATTGATTTTATTGATATCATAATAACTCAACAACTTAGTTAAATTATGTCATTTTCTAGGTAATTATTATAGGTCTTGCCCAAATACTGGGTAAATTACTTTGTTAAAAGGTTGGGCCCATTAATGTCCCCAAAACTTAGTTCAAAATATAACCCAACAGTTGGGCACATTTATGTCCCAACAACGTTGGTTAAAATATTGCCCGGTAGTTGTTGAGGTTGACTATGCTTCCAACGTTGGGTAAAATATTGGGTAAATATACGTAATTACCCAACAGTTGGGCACATTAATGTCCCAACAACGTTGGTTAAAATATTGCCCAGTAGTTGTTGAGGTTGACTATACTTCCAACGTTGGGTAAAATATTGGGTAATTATACGTAATTACCCAACAGTTGGGCACATTAATGTCCCAACAACGTTGGTTAAAATATTGCCCAGTAGTTGTTGAGGTTGACTATACTTCCAACGTTGGGTAAAATATTGGGTAAATATTTACCCTTTTTTCACAGTGTACACAACCATAAATGCAAACAAAAAATTCATCTGTACTAGACCCAGCCAATTTTGAGAAGAAACGCAACATTCAGCTCTCAACTTGGCACCCAACGCGAGACGTTAGTTGACATTCACCTCTGCGCCCAATTGCTATCGCAATCCAGCGCCCAACTCGCCATCCAACTCTTCAACCAACTCGACAACTATTCATATAACTCGCCATAGCCATGATAGCGAACAACACGTAAGTCAACCTGGGAAGTGGAAGTATAGACGTCCAAATTCCTGCGTTCACCGTCCAACTCGACACTCAACTAGCCATCCAACTCGCCATCCAACTCACCAACTTTACTCGATACCCAAGTAGACACCTTACTCTATCGCCATCCATTTTTGCATTCGGCAACCAACTTGACATCAAACTAACCAACTCACCACCATATCCACCAACCAATTCGACACTCAATTAGACATCCAACTCCCAACATAATCGATACTGTACTAGACACTCGTCATCCCTTTCGGCGCCAAACTCGACATTAATTTCGCAATGGTGCACTTAATCGGTTCCGAACTGTACCGAATATCCAAGGGTAATAATAAACGCTTAGTGACTGTTCTGCATTAGGCGCTATATAAATACGATATATTATTAGTAGTATTTTTCTGCGCCTAACTCGCCCTCAACTCCACAACCAACTCGACACTCAACTAGGCACCCGACTCGTTTTACCATTGTGCGCCAAACTTGACAGGCGATTTCGGCACCCAACTAACCAACCTACTCGACACTCAACTAGGCATTTAACTCACCAACAAACTCAACACTCAACTAGATTTTGAATTCGTGACTTTGATGAATTAAGGTGATACGTACCGAAACTACGATATGATGATAATTGACTTTTCAACACGTAATATGATGATTTCAAAAAACCTAATCGGCCAAAGTTTTGTATTCAATCGTATCTACAACTGCGTTTAAAAAAGAAAAGTCATTGCAGAATATAAAAGGGCATGTTTTTATCATACTTTGAAAAATTTGAGCTCGCGCATGTATCTTAAAATCTTTGAAGCGCTGGTATTCCGCCATCATGCATCTACAAAATAATACTGAAATTCAGTGGAAGTGTTAAGGGGGTATCATAATCCAGAGTTATGAAGTTAAAAATTATTTTCCTGATCCACGCGCACTGTAAGACTCGCGTATGTAAAATGTAAAATTTGATTTTAACTGTTAACATTTATTCATGTCTTATTTCATTAATGAGCGACGAAACTTGTCAGTTTATTCCTGATTCCGTTATAAGGCAATGTCATTTACAATATATTAAAATTTGAGAGAAAAACAATAAAAGACACCCGAGATACGGTCAAAAGCGCATCATCATTCAAAACGAGATGCATTGAAATTTAATGAAAATCAAATTTGTAACTTCAACGTGCCAAATGACGCTTTTGGAATATCCGATACAACCAAAAAATGATATATGAAATCACATCTACAACTCATATTCTTTCTAAATATGACGGGAAATTGGGGGCTCTCCATACGTTTTAGGAAGTTATGACCGAAATTAGAAAGGTATGTTTTTACCATATTTTGCCATTCTGCATGCGCGCGTAATTTGGACTTTGACGCACGCGTACTCCCTTATCATGGGGCTATGCTTTAAGTCAAATTTGACATTTTATAGCCTCCCACATTTTCACAATGTACATGTAGTGTTACTTCTTTGTTTGTATTTTATCGTTTTATCAGTCCTTTGTAAATAATGACATGTATATAATATGTTGATGATGTGGAAAATAAAGTTCAATTCATTTCAATTCAATGAGTCAACAATTATATTACTGAAATTGATAGAGTGCATTAGAGAATGCATAAGGATTGCAAAACATGTGAAATAACGGCATTTTCCCTGTTCATTTGCGTTACGCGCGTCACGCGCGCGGAAATTTTTGAAACGCTTACAATTGTCTGAAACATATCATAAATTACTTGGGTTATGGTTTTGAAAATGTCTAAACTTGTTTTCATTTGACAGACGTGTACGCGCGCGTCTTCATGTGTAGGCGCATGCGAATGAGCTTAAAAGATGACGATTGACCTGATAAATATTGATGCGAAATTTGAATTGAAATTGATTTTTCATGACTGAGATATGATGATTATTAAAATTTGACAACATGGCGTCCTGATGACGTCACAATGATATGACGTCACTGAAAAGCTTTGCAGATCTAAGTTAGATCATGATCTATCATCATGTGAAGATTCATGACAATTGATTCATCTGATCTTGACATATGCGACGCACAAAATTAGGAAGAATAAATAATAAATACAAATTTTGACGAAATCAATAGGTGATAATACGTATCACCTAACTAGTAGGGGTTCAACTAGAAATCAATCTCACCAACCAACTTACCAACCACTAGATTGGATGTTCGGTATTCAACGAGGCATCCAATTTATATTCAATTTGGCACTGAACTCTAACATATATTTACATTAAAAACTTATTTAAAAAGAGCACCAAAGTAATGTGTCGTGTCATTATATCGTTACTTCATTCATCATTGTACACAATCTCGCATAATTGAGTTCATTCTTTAAATAGTAATTGACACTTGTACATTTCTTGCCAATTTTGTATAATTAAATGTAATTACGAACAAAGTTGTATTACTTGTATCATTTTCTTACATAATTCTGTAAACGTTTGTGATTTACTAAATTATATAGGTTACCTGTATAGATAAGCTCCGCTCCATCGGTGCAATCGGATTTCCCCCAGCGAGTGTAAACAGCGCCACCGTGCGATATGTTTCTGCTGGTGACCTCTGGTCGTCTCGGCGCGGTCGAGGACTGTTCGTTGCCAGGGTTACCGCTATCTGATGATGGTCCCGAATCGTGAGGAACGTCCACTATACGTATTGCGATACAATATGAATAAAATGGCAAGCTTATCAAATAAAGTATGTTTGCGATACAAAACACATAAAGTGGTGGTATTCAGGTATTAAAGGAAAACATCTTCACACTAAATTCCTTATACTAAAGGCCCAAATAATAAAGAACAATGAAGAATGGCGTTTGATAAATTGTATAGTGCATAATTCATATTTGTGTCCATTTGGAAATAATACTTTGTATGTCATTGTCGAATTCTTTACCTGGTGGTGTAAGCGTAGCGTCTCGTCCATCGCGCCCGTCTCTCCCCGGTAGCCCGGAGGGACCAGGGGCACCCCGGGGGCCCGGTGTACCTGCCGGGCATAAGAAACACTGACCTGCATTACAAGTAAGAGAAAATAAACCGATAAACTTGACTTGGGTCAGCATCAGGGGTGTGGCTACGGAGGGGCGGGGTTGCGTCCCCCACTAATTTACTGTGCCCCCATGTACCCGCCCCCCCCCCCGTCCCCCCCCCCCCCCCCCCCGAAAAACAAAAACGAAAAAACGAAACCATATCCTTACGGGGAAACACAAACAAAAATGACGAAAATCTGCAAAGAATATTGTAATTTGTAGGTAAATATCCTCACTTCTGGCAACAAATGTTAAAACTGTCAAGACCCACATTTCCTTTATTGTTGAGAACCCGTTTGCCACCCCCATCCCCCGCCACAAAAAAAATCATGAGGTAAACAGTGTTCTTTTCTATGAAACTGCCACAAACTGTATGCGATTAAAATCTCAAAATATCACGAATTCGGACAAATTTTACAAAGTTAATGGATCATTTGAACATACTTGAACTATAATAATCATACCTGAATACATCAGCCCCCCATAGGGTCCGAGATGGGGAAGTTGGGGAACTTGACGCCGGAGCCTGCTCCCAGCACGTTCGATGAAGACGGTGCCTCTGTCGGGAGACCGAGGGACGCATCCAAGTCCCGCCGTGGTCGACTACGGCCATCATCATGATCACGAGCACCATCCCTTTTTTCGACGTCGAGGTTCCTCATCATCGAAGGGTGCTTGGAAACGATGTCCAGTGCGGAGAAAGACTGGACGATGTCAGTGACGTCACTCTGTGGTTATGATGATAAAAGATATCACGCGAATGATACCGGGGATGTTTCACGAAGACTTTAAGTTGAACTTTATTCTAAGTTGAACTTAACATTATGGAAAGACGTTGGTTACTTTGGAGTATCATTGAAGCCGGTGGTGGAAAAGACGAAACATTTCGATACAAATTATCGACTTTTCTTTTCTTTTGTCATGGAGATTTCATGTTTTTAACGTAAAATTTCATAAAAGTCTGCCTGAATATTTGTTGTTTACTTAAAGGGGTAGTTTAGTTTTGGTAGAGAGGGCGCTGCACATCACAATTTTTTTGTGAGGTAATGAAAAACTGAGTGTCGAATTTGCGAGAACATGCCATTTTAATGGCAGAATAAACTTTATTTGGTCAAAATCGGCCCAGAAACGGCTGAAATATCAATAAATATATCTGACCCTATAATTATTTGGGGCCCAAATAATTAGCTGAATTTTTCAAAAAAATAAAAAAATGCTTGCACTTTTTCAAAAATTTTCAAAAGCGTTTTTTAATTAGTTGTTGATGATCTCTCTATTTAATCATTATTTCAATAAAACATCACATGCATTATTTTGTATGAAAAATGGTTGAAACCAATGCCTTTTTAGAGAGCGCCCTCTTGAGTTTTAACGGCTCTTTTTTTAATGATAACGGGCTTTTTACTTAGTCGTTTGTCATTTTGTATACCTTTCGAGCATGGTTGAGTTAAAACTATTAGTTTTATAATGTTACTGTCCATGTTTGGTTACTAAAGTTGAGCCTTACCAAAACTAAACTACCCCTTTAATAAATATTATGTCTTATTTCAGGGATGGTGGCCTATCATAGGTTAAGTCCAACTCAGAATTTAAGTTCAACTTAGAATCTTTCTGAAGTCGGTATGAATGAACCGGTCAATTTCTAAGTAAGATTTATAGATTTGGACAATGTAACAAGATCCCCTTATGAGCTGTGGGGTAGCAAACTGAAAAAAAGATAAATGTTTTTAAATATATATACAAAAAATATTGATTTAAACAGTTATACAAATATATATCTGATGTGTACACTAGATAAACTGCAGAAGGCAACATGCATTTGGGTTTCACTACCACTTTAAATTGAATAAATGTTTGACCCAACATTTATTCAAATTGGATATACATGTGTTCAACTCTTTCTAAACCGATTATGATGAAACAAAATGTATTCTTTCTATGCAATTGTGTGCTTTTCCAAATATTACATTTAGTTCTTCATTACCTCGAAAACAAAATTATTTCTTAAAGCGCCCTCAAAATAAAAATATATATATACTCCGCAAAAAAAGAAACTGGACACTTGTATAAGTTGAAATATTTCATATTAATGTACGATAAAGTGTACATGATCATATATCAAATTAAAGGGAATTTAGTCCTCTACATGCAGGGTATAACTTAAAGGTGTAATCGTTCATGCATGAAATGCCATGGTCAATTAACACTAGCAAGGTCTGTTTTCAAAAATAGCAAAACAATGGAGGACCACACTATTCGACTGAAATGATAGTAAGCGTTTCACTTAAAACAGGATGAGCGGGGCAAGTAAATTATGACATTATTCAACTTTATTGTTATGAACAAAGTCTGGAAATACAAATTTGTCAATAAAACAGGGTCAGGTTATGAGAGCATTATCATACTGGTCTGTATTACAGGCATGAAGCTTGTCTAATTCATGTGTCCCCAGCAATTTTAACCATAGTTACCTAGAGAAATGTCATGTTAAAGACTGCCCAAATGTTTGACCAAGGGTGACTTCAGGTATTGAAGATCTTTGGACTATGGTATAATTCTTGAGAAAAATTTATACCATTTTCATGCTGAAATAAGGGCACAAACTGTGGTTTTTACTAATAAAGCTTTGCCGTGGAATTCCCCATTTTGTTACTTTTGGATGAAAATAACACCTATAACGTTCACAATTTGTCTTCAATTATACTCTTTATTGAGATGAAGATAGAAAAGGTCACATTTGTAATGAAAAATTATGCCATCTCATGAATATAGCGTTTTAGATTATGCTTATCAACATTTATATGGTTGAGTGGATGTTCCATTTTTGCTATTTTTGAAAACAGACCTTGGTGTGGTTAATTGACCGTGACAAGTCATGCATGAATGATTTCATCTGGATTTCATGCGAATATTTAAGAGGGTCATTTTATCTTTAATTTGATATACAATATCATATATTTTATCGTTAATGAATACGAAATATTTGGTCTCATACAAGTGTCCAGTTTCTTTTTTTGCGGAGTATATATATTTCTTGAAGCGCCCTTTAATCGCAAAGCACAATGTCAACTGTCGTGGCAACGCTACCCGTTTGGTGGCAACCAAAAAAGCACGCACCAACCTGCAATTTTGAGATTCGATCTCGAAGCATCTTAATCTGCTCCCGGTCAGACGGTGTCGGTTGGTCGTCATCGAGGTTGGTCGAACCTCCTGATGACAGTGACACGGCTTCGACAATCACTGACTCTCTTGCGATGATATCGACGATGATGACGAGGATCGTGATGGTAGCATGGTTGAAACCGACCGCCATCTTCATAGAATCAGACAGCGATTACCAACTGCAAGGAAAGCGTAGAAATATGAATATACAATAATTAGCGAACTTATCTAATGCGATGGATATTTAAAGACCAAATGTAACTTTCCTCCGTAATCTCCCATTTATTTTAGCTGCAGCAACTTTATACATTATGTGAGCAATGGGTTGAAATATAAATAGGTATTGGTTATTTCTGAAAAGGCTGTGATGGTTAATCCTTGTCAAAGTACATTTTACAAGAAAAAAAAATCTAGAACTAAAATAACTAAAAGAAAATAAGGTGCTTCCATACCTGTAAAATCTGATTTCAAAAAATAGTTTGCCCTTCTTACTGGATCCGACGAGAATAATATAAACGCGTAAAATATTCAGTCTCTCGGAAAAGTTCACGACGAATTGTGAAATATTATTGTAGTGCAAATCATATTTATATAGATACCATTACATACGATATCACTGTGTTAAGTTGAATATGCAGCCATTGACCAATCAGAAACAAGTGAAAGTAATACAGCACTCTTCAAATTCGAGAACACAAATAGCAAGAAAAGGGAGTTCAGAAAAAGATCATGCATGCATGAAGAAAAAAGAAAGAGTACAAAAACAATACAAAGCTATGTAGAAAATAAGTAATGGCATACGAGAATACAAAAGAATATATATTAGCGTATGTGTGGAGTATGTAGTCATATGGACCAATCATAGACAAGTGAAAGGGAAAACTTCTGAAAGTCAAGGAGTCTCAAAAGATACCCCCCCCCCACCCCCCCCCAAAAAAAAAAAAACAAACAAACAAACAAACAAACAAACAAACATAACAGATACAATCAGGACGTATGAGAGAAGGAAATCGACCAACTGATAAGGCCCGTATACAGGGTGGCCCATAAATAACGGAACGGGGCACTTCCCAAAATAAAGCAACGAAATGACTGGGTCCATCGGATAGTGTGTCTTTTCAAATGAAAATTGATACCAAGAACATTAATTTTGGTTGTGTAGTTTTTGTTTTAGAGCGCTGTGAGTGACACTATGTCAGGGTTCATTTTTCTTCAATTTTGACTGACCTATTGGCTAAAGAATGACCCGAACGGCTCGGCATAGAATTACGGTGCTGTGGCTATTCAGTCGAACGCACACTAACAAAGGTGTCCGCATCATTGTGCATCGTAATTCTATAACGAGCCGTTCGAGTCATTCTTTAGCCAATTGGTCAGTCAAAATTGAAGAAAAATGAACCCTGACATGGTGTCACTCACAGCGCTCTAAAACAAAAACTACACAACCAAAATTAATGTTCTTGGTATCAATTTTCATTTGAAAAGACACACTATCAGATGGACCCAGTCATTTCGTTACTTTATTTTGGGAAGTGCCCCGTTCCGTTATTTCTGGGCCACCCTGTATAGCCCCGTAGCCAGGATTTTTTCAAGGGGGTGCGTAAATTTAAATAGGGAACCAATGGTTAAGTTGTGTAAGCGGGGGGGGGGGGGGGGGGGGGGGGGCGGTCATCAACAAGACCGATCGTTTTCTGAGACCATTCATTTAGATGGCCGAGACCGATAAAAAGTGGACCTTTCTGAATTCGTACGCAGCTTTTCAAATTTTACATTTAGGCTACCTCACATTTCTTAAAGCGCCCTCTTAACCAAAACTGGACTATCCCTTTAACTTCCATCACTGCAGTGGGGTAGAGCAATGTGTCAACATGGACCACCGGAGCTGACATGATTAACAGGTGAAAAGGGTGAAAGTTCTTTCAGCTTCAAAATAATGATAACAATGATAATATCCTCGATTTATAGAGTGGTGAAGTGTGATGTCATCTGTGACGTCATCAGCATCTTTTTTTAGAATTTTCATATTTGAACTTCATTTTCCAAAAGAGCGTCAAAAATAATGTCCAAATACCGAAAATCAATTGAATATTTTAATTATTGGCTCAGATATGCCCATCCAAATGAATTTTACTTCAATAGGCAATCAGTGTTATAGTGCTCTGGTTCATAAAGTTATGAACCAGAGCACTATAACACTGATTGCCTATTGACAAACAATTCGATTTGGATGGGCATATCTCAGCCAATACTTAACATTTTCAATTGATTTATTGACGCTCTTATTTTTTTTTTTGACGCTCTTTTGGAAAATGAAGATCAAATTTGAAAATTCTAAAAAAAGATGTTTATGACGTCATGGCTTCCATACTCTTATATAGCGCCTATTATTACCCCGGTCATCGGGGATTCCTAAAAAGGGAACATTGTCCGCCGTGAAGAGGTGAAACGGGAACATTTCTGGAAATCGCACACTCGAGAAGACTTGAGCAGCAGAAAAAAAGACAGGAAATATAAAATGTGAATATAAAATTGGAAAGCAACAACACATTAATTGGGACAAAGAAATAGTATTTATTACCGAACGGAGAAAAGGAATTTCAAGAATGTATTAACAAATATATTAGACTGTCAAATCATAACCGTATACCATAACATTACGAAGGCATCTGGTTTTAATCGTAGCAGTTAAAGGGATAGTTGAGTATTGGTCAAACTTAACTTTAGTAACCAAAACCTGCACCATTACGGTACAAACTAATAGTTATAACTCCACCATGCTCGAAAAGTATACACAATTACAAACGACAAAGTAAAACCCCTTTTATCATTAAAAAAAAGCCGTTACAACTCAAGAGTCAAATAGAGTACGCTAGCGCGAAGCGCTAGCGTTCTAGGTCCTCCTAATATGGGACTGAAACTGAATATTGTTTTTGCACGCTAATTGTGCTTAAAATTATACATATGATACGGTACTTACCACCGATTTATTCTCCAATATGTGATCCAACTATCGGTTGGATTAAAATAATGGTTTTTCCCTTCATTCCGCTAAAAATCAGTGATTTGTGCGCCTCGACTTCTCTCCGTGTGTTAGCGCGACTCCGAACAGATTTTGAATGAAATATGATCGCGTTGGCCGCCGATGCGAACGGCGAACGGCGCTTGCGATACACATTGTACATGCGCGGTAAGCATAGGAGGACCTAGAACGCTAGCGCTTCGCGCTAGCATTCTCTAAAAGTGATAGCCGGACGTCAATCACTTTTATATTATATTTTGAAAGCAAATTTCACAACAATGAGAGCATTTGAATGGGAATTATTATTATTTCCCATGTTTTGTTTAATGATCTTTCACATGGAATTTAATCAGTTACAATTAATTTTTTGGGGGGCACATCGGAAAATACCAATACTCAACGCTCCCTTTAATCTTCCAAGTATATGTAATGAATGTAGAGGTATTATGAAATATCAATAAAATGTGTTTTAAAAGAAATGCTACAAAAAAGGCGTACTAAACAATTTAAAGGGGTAGTAAAGTAACTGTTTTGGTAAGGCTGAACTTTAGTAACCAAAACCTGCACAGTAACATTACAAACTAATATTTATATCCCCACCATGCTCGAAAGGTATACACAAATACAAACGAAAGCCTGTTATCATTTTTAAAAAGAGCCATTAAAACAAAAGAGGGCGCTCTCTAATAAGGCATTGGGTTCAACCATTTTTCATACAAATTTATGCATGTGATATTTTGTTGAAATAATGATTAAATAGAGAGATCAACAACAACTATTTAAAAAACACTTTTGAAAATTGTTGAAAAAGTGTAAGCATTTTTTTTTTTTTTTAAATCATCGTATTTATTTGGGCCCCAAATAAATACAATCGGATATTTATTGCTATTTCAGCCATTTCTGAACCGATTTTGACCAAATAAAGTTTATTCTGCCATTAAAATTGCATGTTCTTTCAAATTCGACAGTCAGTTTTTTTATTACCTCACAACAAAATTGTGTTGTGCAGCGCCCTCTCTACCAAAACTGAACTACCCCTTTAACCCTAAGACTGGGGGCTGATTTAGCCCCCCCCCCCCTCCGCTATTTTCGCGAATACTTCGCAACGCTTAAATATTTTACGGTGCCACTTCATGACTTTTTTCCTTAAAGTATTGCGCAACTTTTGATACCAAATTTGCGTACACCGGGTCAACTATCCATGTGTTATGTAATCGCGTGTCACAGAAAATTTGATTTTTTTTTTTTTTTTTTTTTTTTTTTTTCTTCTAATTCTTCCATGTGCTGTATATAACATACACAGTTTTTACATGCACCTTTTATGTTGCAGTTTTACACCTATCTTTTCACAAGTAATGTTAGTATTCCACTTTGGCATGGTGAAAAAACTTATTGCATTCTCATTTGTATAAAACAATACAATATACATGTATAGAGAATAATACAAAGACAAACAAAGAAAAGGAAAAAAACAAAGAAAAAACATAGAAAACAGTCAAACTAAATCAATTTTCATGATTATCCTGTTGTTTTATCAGAGATTAAGTACATTTATATAATCTACACCAGGAACACAATTTTGTTTGATAAGAATCACCAAATATAAAGAAAAGTGCAAAAAATACACAAAAAATATATAATTTTCGCATAATTAATTAGCTCTTATTAGCATATTATAATTTAAAAACAAATTAAACTATGCATTATTGTAGAGCTCATGGACATCTATCACCATGCCAAATTTGGAGTCGATCGGAGTTTCGGTTGCCGAGATCTTAGGGGGCCCTTTTAGCCCCCCCCCCCCCCCCCCTCCCCCCCCCCCCCCCCCATTTTTTTAAAGGTTCAAAATAGCCCAGTCTTTTTAGGGTTAAGGAACACGGACAAATACAATATTTGTGCAGAGAGATTATTAAATATGATCCCAAACCTGTAATGTGATACCACCGCGTAGCTATATATAGAGACTAATTGTTTGGCCTGTAAACACGTGACACGGGAAAATTTGTACAAAATCCTGGATTCTCGAAAGATTGGCCAAAATAAGTGACGGGAAAAAAAAGAAAAAAAAGATTAGTACAAATACGACAGGCTCAAAAGCAATAAAGATATGACGTCGGACCGTATATTAATATTGATTTACTGCTCGTAACCTGGACGAGTCATCGTGTGGGTTAAACACATCCTTCGGGGACATTTTGTACGTGCATGTTCCCGACAGATTGCGGAGATTTAAACAAAGTCGGAAAGAAATATATCGAACAAATATTATAAAAACAACATTTACAAATACGAAAGCAATACAAAGATATGATCTTGGGCCGTATGTTCATAATAATGATTTACAGCTCGTAACCTTGACGAGTCAACGTGTGGGTAAAACACATCATTCGGCATGTTCGGGAACATGGTTTTGATAAGATGGAAAGAAAGATATCGAACAAATATCACGAAAACAACATTTACAAATATGAAAGCAATACAGATATGAGCCCGGATTCACAAAGGAGGTTTATAGGAGGTTTGTACAAACCATGGTTTGACCATGGTCTAATAATAATAATAATATATAGCATTTATAGAGCGCCATGTATCTAGGTGCCCTATTCAGAGGCGCATTATTACCCTTGGTCATCAGGTACAGTTCAAACCCAACACAATTATATTGTGCACCAGCTCAACTCCCAGGGGAGCATACTAGCTCAAGCTGCCCAACGGGCGCTGAAGGCTAGTTAACACCCGACCAAGTACCCATTTATACTCCTTGGTAGAGAGCAGCAATGTGGATTAATTGTCTTGCTGAAGGACAAACGGAATGGGCAGGGTTCGAACTCGGGATCTCGAGATCAGAAAGCGCGCGCTCTACCGATCTTGCCACTCCACGTCTACATATATATGGAAAGCTGCTCGTATACAAGTAAAACAATTAATAATTTATAATGATATGACTGTTAGAGCTTGCTTACCAGCAAATTTCACCATATGAGAAGACAAACATTTATTTGGTGCATTTTGTAAATGTGTACCATCAACATTGTTAACAAGTAAGGAGTTTACATTCTTTCTCCATCAGTTTACAAATGGCATTCCATAGATGTAACCATGGTAAAAAAAAACATGGTTTGTACAAACCTCCTACAAAGCTCCTTTGTGAATTCCACCCCATGTCGGACCGTATGTTAAAATTGATTTACAGGTCGTAACCTGGACGAGTCAATGTGTGGGTAAAACACATCCTTAGGCATGTTCGGGAACATGGTTTTGATAAGATGGAAAGAAAGATATCGAACAAATATCATAAAAACAACATTTACAAATATGAAAGCAATAAAGATAATGATCTTGGGCCGTATGTTAATAATAATAATTTACAGCCCGTAACCTTGACGAGTCAACGCGTGGGTTTAACACAGCTTTCGGGGACATTAAATGTTTGTACGTGCATACTCCCGATAGATCGGCAGAGAAATAAAGACTGAGAGAACGATATTGAATATAATGCAAACACAGACGCAGGCTTAACAGAGAGACAGTGTCAAACGAGCGTCGAAAGTATGAAATTTTAATTATCATATAGTCATAATGAAAGATTCGTAGTTTATTCAATGGTATACCTATATACATAAAGGTGGTGTATGCAGTAGGCAGTAACGTAGCAGGCATTGACCTACAGTAAACAATCGTGTTTAAGCGCGCGATTTCTAGCTACGCCACTGTCGTGCCCCCCCCCCCCCCCCCCCATACGGGCTACGCCACTGAACGTGAGAAGTTACCCAAGCTTATATCTAGAGAGAAGGGGCCGTATTCTGAAAGCTCAATTTACAAAGATTTTAAGTTGAACTTAAATTTAGGTTGGGCTTAAAGTTATGGAGAGCCATTTGTAGTGTTTTTGAATGAAAACAATATTCGAGAACAGAAATGCACAAATGTCAGACTTCTAATGAATTATACAACAATAATATTAAATTTCCTTGATAATAAAAAAGTGTATCAACTCTTCGTCAGTTTTTGCACATGTCAACAAAGTTACTAGATCCCTTCAAAACAATCCAAAATATCCACCCAACCATCATACTTGGAAGCATGCATGCACCACGTCACCGACTGATAAAGTCAGACAATGATATTTCATTTGCAAAACCCACACACACACACACACACACACGCAAATTCAGCAAAATAAGACACACACAAACACATATCTTGCTACGTTTTATCTAATTTAGATATACAAAGTAGCAAGATTTCTATTCAAAATAAAAGGATACAAAACAAGTATTTAATATGGATCACGTTTTAATTGATAATGCAACAGACATATGGGGTATAAAGTAAAGATCAGATGCAAAACATTTGTTTAATTCCAATTCGAGATATTTGCTATTAAACCGGCTGGAAAGCAATTCAAAATAACAGGAAAAGGTGTGATGAAATTATTATTATTATTATTATTTATTCGGCGTTTCATACAAAGAACAAAGTACAAATCGAACAGTGAATTCACAGTAAAAAGCACCCCTTGTGAGCCTTCCCAAGTCGCCCGACAGGAAAAAAGAAATCTTGAATTCCTATGACCCGTAGCTCTTTCCTGCCGACTTTGGGAAGCCACCACGGAAGCCTTATACATAGAATTGTACAATGATGAAGGGTATTGTTATAACTCGCATGTGTAATTAACAACTTAGACTAACACATTTATACTTGTAAGTATCAAAATAATTATATCATTAACATGTACACAAGAAAGTATAATAATTGAATGATTATGTAATGAGTATATAAATACCAAGTATAACATTTGTTTATGTATATAAGAAATATTTTTATTTAATTCAAAAAATCAGAACTCAGTGCAAGACAATAAAAACAAATCCTAATTTGTATTATAAATTATCAATGTGAAAGATATTTCATGCTAAAGGAAATCTACAACATATTTATTTAGCAAGACTAAAGCATTTTGTGCGATTTGAATCGCGATGAGAATTTCGAAATTATTTGCGCCCAATCACACGAAGGGTAATAATTTCGAAATTTGGATCACGATTCTAATTTCGAAATTTGGATCACGATTCTTATTATTTAAATCATTTGCGCCCGTTCACACATAGAATAAATCGCACTAGCTCAGGCCGCACGCATAACCGCATGCGTACATTATGCGGTGCAGCGCTTTGCATGATGGGATATAAATTAACGATTTGTTTGAATTTTTCTGTTGACCGTTCAAACTCGCTGCGTGCTCGGCAAATGATCGCGCTAATACAAATTGTTGAACTTTTGCATCGCGATTCGGATCGCAATTATTACAGAAATGTGTATGTCCGCACGGCAAGAAGTTTGTAATTGTTTGTATCGCGATTCAAATGTCGAAATTCGAATCGCACTGATTTCTCTGTATGTATCAACCATATAGCCAATTACTCAGATGATTAGCAAGAGCACATTACGCGCAGTACCCCAATTCAGAAAGTTCCACTTTTTACCATCTAAACCAATGGTCTCGGACCCCCCCCCCCCCCCCCCCACCTGATTACATTACTTAACCAGTGGTCTCGGCCTCGAACATTGTTTGGTGCCGGGCACCCGGTTGTCCCGGTTTCGGCCACGTTCGGCCCCGTTTTGTAAATTACGCACCCCCCCCCCCCCCCCCCCCCCCCCTTGAAAAACCATGGCTACGAGCCTGCGGCCAGTTTATAAACATACCACGGATGAGAAAATATTTGATGCTCATCATGCTCATACCGTTGTATTATAGTCATTCATGCATAATTATTTTCGACAAACCACTCGCTCACGTAGAGACGACCGGGAGACAAATATAGAACCCACATGCCCCAATGGATTGAACACTGGAATTACCTTTATGTGTATATTATTAGTATGTTAAAGAGTCAACCATAGGTCAAAAGTCCAGTCATTTATTGTAACATAGTAGACACAATGTACAGAAGTTATGTAAAACCACATCAGGAAATTGATACTGAACCCGCGGTGTGTCAGTACGTACACATTGACGATCGATGTGTACGCACGATCGTTAATAATTTTGAGTAAACAGAGGACTTTTTAGCACGTGTTTGCAAACATTCTATTTTCGTGGATAAATAGGGTATGTTTGCATTATACACAGAAGTTTGATATAATTAAACCAAGGCTGAACAATCATGTAAAACCAACCAGCGATTCCCAGGTATCCACATTGTGAGATCCTGAGAACCCCTACATGGTGCACACGGCGCAAGTCAGCTCATAACCATCGATATAAGGTTGGCATGGAAGACCCCCTCCGGCAAGACAACGAGCCTCCACCATGAACAGAAGGACGCCATTTTGATCACCGTGCGTGCCTGCCTTTGCCTCGAACGCGCGGTCAACGCAGATGAACTCAGTCCTCTTATGTCCGTGGTACTCGGACATCAGGTAACCCGCGTACTCAAGCCGCCAAGCGTCCGAAGGGCATACGTTACGCGCGGGAACCATCAACACGCTCGTGTGAGCTGCCGGCGCCCTGCACACCGCGCAAACGGGCGTGAGATCGCGCACGTCACGTATTCGCTGAGTGGGTGCATTGTGTGTCTGGTACTCGGCAGAATACAGATGACCCCGACTGCCACCTGTTGGATCAAATTCGTCATAGATTGGCTCGTTGGGAAGACAGAGATAGTTAGCGCCGCTGCCAGTTTCGGTGTAAAGAGCACCTCCAATAGTTCCTATAATAAACACAAAGCAAAATATTCTTTTAAAAGACCCGACATACGCCCAACGGCCAAAGCATTTATTGTTTCAGAGATCCATTAATTTCATAAGATGTTTCCGCGAGTGATATTAAGCTTCAATCACATACTAATATAATTGCATGATTCATCTGAATGACAAAAAAAAAAAATGTTTCCCGATTTAAAAAATGAATATTGGTAAAAAATGTTATCCCCGATCGTTCGAATTCAGACTGAACTCAAAAAGCGTTTCGGAACGTTATCCAATTCAGTTTAACTACCTCAATGATTATAGTAGGGAGACATTAGAAACATCAAACCCTATTGTATTCTTAGGTTTCCATTATTTAAGCATAACAACACAATACGAGAAAAGTATGAAAGCTCTTTACGATTTGGGTCGAATTTGACAAAGGTAACAGGCTAATGGATCACTATAAAAAATATTCTTTTAAAAAATTACACACTTTTCAACAAGAACCCACTCAGTCAATATACAAATTTATAAAACGGCTCTGGTAAATTCAGTAACGTGATTGGTTAAATCCAGTCACGTGACTATTCATTAAATTTCAACAAACAAACAAGAAAAAGCGTAACACACATGTGTTGTCACTTTTTGTTGCGCGATATTTGCACGGCTGTGACGTCACAATGCTTGTTGACATAGTTCTACGAAGTCAAACTTGCGAAAGTGATTAAAAAAAAGATGGAAAATGCTTCGTTCTGTAAATAATGTGTTCTGTAGTAAATAAATCTTAGCAGATTCGTAAATTATATGGTATGTGGTTTGATTTTGGGAAGTTTTGGAATGGAAATGCATACAATTCTTTGATAATTCTCACTTTTAACGGGAAAATTTTCGGATTTTCGGCGACTGCATTTGATCTGCTGAGTTGCAGAGTCAAATTCAGTGAAGCGAGTGCAATCTAGTGATGATTATTTTGGTAAATTCCTAATAAATTCACTCTCTAGAGAGTAGATAGACTTGGTTACTAATTGTGGAGAGCCTGTTTTCAATAATCTAGCAAAATAAAACAATCCGTGGTTGAGCCGGTTTTATAAAACAAATAATACTACGGCCTTGTTATCGTGCCGTACGTCATGTAAATGCATCGACTCTCGGCTATGTTAGCTGTGCGCATGCGCACTCGGCTTCGCCTCGTGCACAACGTACAGCTAACATAGCCTCGAGTGCAATGCATTTACACAACGCACTCAAGACCGTGTATTATTTGTATAATATCCGATGATTCCGAAAAAAGATTACCCTATAGATATGAAAATACATGCGCTTCTCTACACAAAACAAAAATGCAAACAAAAATGTATTTGCCCTGAACCCGGTCAATCATGAAAAGAAACAAAACATTCAGCTCTCAACTTAGCAATCGACGCGAGACCTCTGCGCCCAATTGCTATAATAATCCGGCGCCTAATTCGCCACCCAAATCACAAACCAACTCGACACTCAACAAGGCATATAACTTGCCATAGTATAGCGACCAACACGTAAGTCAACCCCGGGGGGGGGGGGGGGGGGGGCACTTGAAATATTTTTTTGACGGGGGTGTGCCGCACGGAACTCTGAAATGGGGGTCTTAAGAGCTGACTACAAGCAAACAATATAGAGTCTTTGGAGCTACAAAAACCCTGAAACGGGAGTTAAGGGGTCTAAGGACCAGACTAAAACTACAAAATACATAGACTTGGAGCTACCAAAGACCTACGGAAACCCTCAAAAAGGCTCAAATGATGGTCCAAGGAGCTGAATAGAAGAAGAATAATGGACTTGGCGCTACTCAACTACCTAGCCAAGTTATTCCGGGGGTCTATGGAGCGGCAATTTTTGAAAATCGGGTGTTAAAACGGGGTTCTTTTAAGCGGCACATACCCGTCTTACTTTATACATGAGTGCCCCCCCCCCCCCCCCCCGGGAAGTCAACCAGGGAAATGGAAGTATAGACGTCCACATCTCTGAGTCAACACTCATTTTAGTTTCCACGGTGTTTCCACCACAGCATCCCATGCATGCAGCGCCCAACTCACCATCAACATTCGGCGCTGATCTCACCGTCCTACTCGACACTCAACTCGTCATCCAACTCACCAACTTAACTCTATATATACTCAACTAGGCACATAACTCTATCGCCATCGCATTTTGCGCCAAATTCTACATTAAATTCGGCAGCCAACTTGCCATCCAACTAACCAACTCGTCATAATCGATACTGGACTGGACACTCAACTCGTCATCCCTTTCGGCGCCAAACTCGACATCAATTTCGCAATCCATCTCACATACGAACTCCAAAGTCTACTAGGCACCCAAATCGCCATCGAGTTCGGCACCCAACTTGCCATCCAACTAACCAACTCGCCTACGAAGTAGATACCCAACTTGCCATACTGACACTTATAAGGTCAACACTCAACTCAGAACCAAATTTGGCATTCAATACAGCATCCCATGCAGCGCCCAACTCGCAAAAATAATTCGGCGCCGAACTCGCCCTCAACTCCACAACCAACTCAATTCCCAACTAGGCATCCAACTCGTCATCCCATTGTGCGCCAAACTTGACAGACGAATTCGGCACCCAACTCACCAACCAACTCGACACTCAACTAGGCACCCAACTAATTGCCATCCAACTCGCAATTCATCTTGCCATCCGACACGCCAACTAACCCTAAACTCAACTCGACATCCCACTCACTATTAAACCAACTCGCCACCAAACTCACTGGTCAGCCACTTTGCTGGATGCTCGTTATCCAATGAGGTATCTAACTCACCAAACAACTCAACACCCAACTAGTAGGCGTTCAACTGGAGATCGATCTTACCAACTAATTTACCAGCCACTAAATTGGATGCTTGGTATTCAAGGAGGCATCCAATTTATATTCAATTTGGCACTGAACTCTAACATCTATACACATCAAAAACTAATTGAAAAAGTGTACCAAAATAATGTGTCGTGTCATTATTTCGTTAGTTCATTCATCACTGTACACAGTCTCGCATAATATTATACGTGAATCTTCATTGATCTCTGTACAATATATCGCATAATATTAGACGCTAAACCTCATTATTGAGTATAGTGACAGTTGTACATTTCTTGCCAATGTTTTGTTTATTAAATGTCATTAAGAACAATGTCTCATTACTTGTAGCATTTGTTGGCATATTCTACAAATGTCAGTAATTTACATAATTATGGAGGTTACCTGTATAGATAAGCTCCGCCCCATCGGCGCACTCAGATTTCCCCCAGCGAGTGTAAACAGCGCCACCGTGCGATATGTTTCTGCTAGTGACATCTGGTCGTCTCGGCGCGGTCGAGGACTGTTCGTTGCCAGGGTTACCGCTATCTGATGATGGTCCCGAATCGTGAAGAACGTCCACTACGTATTGCGATACAATATGAATGAAATGGCAAACTTATCAAATAAAGTATGTTTGTGATACAAAACACATAGTAAACATATTCACACTATTACTTATACTAAAGGCCCAACTAATAAAGCACAATGAATAATTGCGTTTGATACATTATATTGTCCATAATTCATATTATGTGTACATTTTGAAATAATTCACGTACTAAAGGAAACAATATTCACACTATTCCTTGAGAATTCAGTAATATTGTCCACATCCTCAAAACTTACTTTGAACTCTAGTGGTCCTCCTATACCTTATCATATTCGCATTAACAATAAAAACACGGATAGGTTTTGGTATTTAAAATTTCCATCGCATTCAAAAGGTATTTACGATTGAAGTGTTCAGATGTTAAATTGTCTACGGGATAATTCAAGTCGTGTACAAAGTAAGTGCAATGAGTTAGTGAATATCACTTTGCATTTTTGCTCATATCTCAGCCAAAAAATATATCAAAATTTTACTTTGTGGTTATATCAGAGCACACAAATTCACATTTGATCAACCATTCATCACTTTTTCACTTATGAACAAAGTTACTAGATCCATTTAAGGCCCACATAATAAAGAACAACAAAGAATGTCGTTTTATGAAGTGTATAGTCCATAATTCATATTTGTGTCCATTTTGAAATCATTCTTTGTCATTGTCAATGTCTGTACCTGGTGGTGTAAGCGAAGCGTCTCGTCCATCGCGCCCGTCTCTCCCCGGTAGCCCGGAGGGACCAGGGGAACCCCGGGGGCCCGGGGTACCTGCCGGGCATAAGAAACACTGGCCTGCAAACCAAGAGAAAAGAAACCGATATACTGGACTGGGATCAGCATTAGAGACGTGACTACGGCGGGGGCGGGGGCGCGTCCCCCACAAATTTACTGTTTTTGTTTTGTTTGTTTGTTCCGAACTCATGGGCGGAACACCCTACCAGGTGCCCATAGGTGCCCCTATATCCTCGCCCCCAATAAACAACAATGAAATCTGCAAATAATATTGTAATTTTAAGGTAAATATCATCACTTTGGGCAACAAATGATTAAATGGAGAAGACCCCATCCCCTTTATTATTTGCTTGTCAGGTGAAACCTGTTTTGCCATTTCAACTCCACCCCCCCCCCCCCCCACCCCACGAAAAAAAAATGATGGTGATGAACCTTAGTTACATGATCATCGTGCAAACGAGAGAAATTAGCATTTAAATAGTATCATCTATTATAGTGACAAAATGTTAAGATTTCAGATTTTCAAGAAAAATCAAAAAATCAAACATTTTCATTGGACATTGGATGTCGGGTGTGTTTGGGTGCAGGCTTATAGTAAAAAAAAGGCAAATATTAATGTATATAACAAGCAGGAATGAACTCTACCAGTAACGGACCACCCAATTTTCAAAACCTTAAAAAACAAAATGAATGATCAGAATTCATTTGTATTGCTCTAAAAAATTTATTTCACTATAATCTGTGATATTTCTTACTTAAAAATATGAAATTATTTGTAAAAAATGTATGAACATTCGAGCTTCTTTTTTTTCTAACATTCCGTACGGATCATATAAGCATATTTTAAATCTTCATAATTACAGAAGGAAGCAAGTTTTAAAATGCTAATTGGCAAACACTTTGATGAAAATTGGTCAATTAATTTCCAAATGAAGCCAGGTGATCCGTTACTGGTATAGAGCGTAATTAAGGGTCCGTAAAACGCGAGCCTACTTGTGTATTAGCGGCGGAATGAGTTTAAATCAACACTATTTTAGTCATACCTGAATACATCGGGCCCCCATAGGGTCCGAGATACCCCGGGAAGTTGGGGAACTTGACGTCGGAGCCTGCTCCCTGCACGTTCGATGAAGACGGTGCCTCCGTCGGAAGACCGAGGGACGCATCCAAGTCCCGCCGTGGTCGACTACGACCACCATCATGATCACGATCACCATCCCGTGTTTCGACGTCGAGGTTCTTCATCATCGAAGGTTGCTTGGAAACGATGTCAAGTGCGGAGAAAGACTGGACGATGTCAGTGACGTCACTCTGTGGTTATTATGATAAAATATATCATGCGAATGATACTATAGTGGGGATTGATGTTTTACCAATACTTTAAGATGAACTTTATTCTAAGTTCGACTACAAAATTATGGAAAGCCGTTAGTCATGTTAGGTGTTTTGTGAAATTATTGAACGGGTTTTGAAGAAGACATAACATTTCGATAAAATCGTCGACTTTTGTCATGAGATTTCATGATTTAGACGTAACATTTTCATACAAATCTGCCTGAATATTTGCATTATGTCTTATTTTAGGGACGGTGGCCTATCATGATTCTAAATCCAACTCAGAATATAAGTTTAACTTATAATTTGTTTTTATTTTTTTAGTCGGTATGAATGAATCGGTAGATTTTGAAGTAAGATTTATGGATTTTGATAATGTTACATGATCCCTTTATGAGGTGGGACTTAGCAAACTGAAAATAGAATTGATACAGGTTTTAACACACAATGAGGTCAAACAATTTACAAATACCCGATATATGTACTAATACAAATAACCAGAAGTCAACATGCAATCGGTTTCCACTGCCGTTTTAAATTATTGTTGCCCCCAACATTTATTCATATTTGACATATTAATGGATATTTCAGCTCTATCTGAACCGAGTTTGATGAAATAAATGTTTTCTTTCGATACAATCGTGTGTTTTTCTAATTCAAAATTATCACACTTAGTATTTCATTACCTCCCCCCAACACACACACACACACACACACACACACACACACACACACACACACACACACACACACACTCACACACACACACACATACATATTTCTTAAAGCGCTCTCAAAACCAAAACTATACTATACCCCTTTAATTTCAGAGCACAATGTCAACTGTTGTGGCACCTCCGCCAAATTCGTGGCAATATAAAAAAAAACGCACTCACGACTCACCTGCAATTTTGCGATTCGACCTTGAAGCAACTCAATCTGCTCCAGGTCTGACGGTGTCGGTTGGTCGCTGGGGACCGAACCTCCTGATGACAGTGACACGGCTTCGACGATCACGGGCTTTCTTGCGATGATATCGACGATGATGACGAGGATCGTGAGGGTAGCATACTTGAAACCGACCGCCATCTTCATAGAATCAGACAGCGATTACCACCTACAAGGAAAGCGTAGAAATTTGAATATACAATAATTATCGAACTCATCTAATGCCTTGGATATTTGAAGACCAAGTGTAACAAATTTCCTCAGTAATCTCCCATTTATTTTGGCCGCAGCAACTTTATACATTATGTGAGCAAGGACTCAAAAATATACTTAAGTATTGGCTATTTCTGAGTATGTGATGTTTTTGCTTGGTGTTTTATCCTTGCCAAAGTAACATTTACTAAGAGAACTTCTAGAACTAAAATAGCTACAAGAAAAATAAGAAAGATTCACCACCAAGTGCTTGCATACCTGTGAAATTTGTGAACAAAATATTTTGCCCTTCTTACTGGGTCCGACGAGAATAATATAAACGCGTTAAATGTTCAGTCTCTCGGAAAAGTCTACGACAAACTGTGAAATATAATTGTAGTGCGAATCATATTTATATAGTTACCATTATCGATGTCACTGTGTTAAGTGGACAATGCAGCCATTGACCAATCAGAAACAAGTGAAAGTAATCCAGCACTCTCAAAATTCGAGAACACAAATAGCAAGAAAAGGGAGTTCAGAAAAAGATCATGCATGCATGAAGAAAAAACATCAGTCTCGAAAGAGTACAAAAACAATACAAAGCTATGTAGAAAATAAGTAATGGCATACGAGAATACAAAAGAATATAATATTAGCGTATGTGTGGAGTATGTAGTCATATGGACCAATCATAGACAAGTGAAAGGGAAAACTTCTGAAAGTCACGGAGTCTCGAAAGATACCCCCCTTACCCCCCCCCCCCCCCCCAAAAAAAAAACAAAAAACAAACAAACAAACAAACATAACAGATACAATCAGGACGTATGAGAGAAGGAAATCGACCAACTGATAGCCCCGTAGCCAGGATTTTTTCAAGGGGGTGCGTAAATTTAAATAGGGAACCAATGGTTAAGTTGTGTAAGCAGGGGGGGGGGGGGGGCGGTCATCAACAAGACCGATCGAGACCATTAATTTAGATGGCCGAGACCGATAAAAAGTGGACCTTTCTGAATTCGTACGCAGCTTTTCAAATTTTACATTTAGTTGTTCATTATAGGTTAACTCACATTTCTTAAAGCGCCCTCTTAACCAAAACTGGACTATCCCTTTAACTTCCATCACTGCAGTGGGGTAGAGCAATGTGTCAACATCGACCACCGGAGCTGACATGATTAACAGGTGAAAAGGGTGAACGTTCTTTCAGTTTCGAAAGAATAATAATAATAATAATAATATCCTCGATTTTTATAGCGCCTATCGCGATTGATAATCATCTCTATAAGTGCTATAGAATTACAATATTATTACCCTGGTCATCGGATACATTCTGCAATCAATCAAAACAAAAATAAGGATTCCGAAAAAGAGAACATTGTCCTCCGTGAAGAGGTGAAACTGGAACATTTCTGGAAATCGTGAAGACTTGAGCAGTTGAAATAAAGATATACAATTGGAAAGCAACAACGAATTAAAGGGATGCCTGTAAAGTGTCTTACTCCACGAAAATTACTTGGAGCTTCCTCGTTTCTCTTCTACCGTGTTGTTTAGCTTATGCCTCTTTAGTATGACGATATCTATCATTCAGATCAAGAGCGTTAATGAACGGTCATAAACCTCATAAACGTCATACAGTAATTTGTTGTAAAAGATGACGCATATTTTCGCTTTTTTTAACCAGGAAAGCAGTGTTCTTTTCATGAAACTTTCACACATCATTCGGACATACAATAAATAACGGAACGGGTTATTTGCCATTGTGAAGAAACGTACATAATTGGTTCACTGGATAGATACCAAACAAAAAACTACTTGACCAAATTACTGTTGTTGATATCAAATTTCTTTTTAAAAGATTATCTATCCAGTGAACATAGTCTGTATGTTTCTTTATAATGGAAAGTACCCCGTTCCGTTATTTCTGGGCCACCCTGTATAAGCAAATAATATGCGTATGACGTAATACTCCCCGTTGGCAAGCTTAACAATAGTAACTAGGTCCGTCAAGCTCCGGCATACTTAGCTTGTCGGACCTAGTTACTATTGTTAAGCTTGTCAACGGGGAGAGCTATATACGTCATACGCATATTATTTGCATACATCACAGAAGCGGTCTTTTGGATCTAGTCAACCCGTCCTGTTCACTACCTGTTCGCTGCCTTTCAACCATTTTCGCTTTTAGTCAACACTCATGCACATATACTTTCACACATACACATGCGCACCGAACACTTAAATACTCAAACTCCAACACAGACACACACACACATATATACACACATTCAATCACACAAACGCACACACACACTTACACACACGTATACACACACGCACAAACATCCACTCCCGCACGCACGCACGCACTCGCACTCAAACAAACACAAATGCACACAAACACCCCACACATGCGCACACACAAACACAAACCCTTACACACGCGTATACACACAAACACAACATTAATAAAACTCCCACACAGACGCACACACTCGCACTCAAACAAACACAAACAAACACATATATACACGCACAAACACACACACGCACAAATGCGCACACACGTACACACAGCCACAAACGCACACATTCAAACACACACTCATACACCAGTTACATAATCCACCACACATACACACGTATAAAACACACACACGTATAAAACACACACACACACATACATGTTGATAATTCTCTGATTACGTAATTCTGAAGACGGTGTACTGGATTTTCCGACGAACCTGAAATCGGGCATGAACTAGTGCTCAGATTGGCCAGACGACGAGAGAGAACGTAAGTGACGTAATTTCTCGCCTAAATGACGTCATTTCTTCTAGTAGGGGCCACAAATATGGTGTTCACTGCAGTTTGGGGTACAATTGTTTTACTTGGGATATGGGATATCTATAAAAGTGGTGTTTTTATTGATATATTTGAGAGATCATAATCAATTATGGAAATTAGGCCTAATTTGCATAGATACAGAGCGTCTCTTTGGAAGAATTTTCTTCTTTTGATCCAAGGAGTATGTATGTCAAGGAAAACAATCGTACCCCAAAATGCAGTCACGGACCCATTAACCACCCTACTATTCGTCGTCCTCAGGTTTGCGAAAAGTCCGTAATTATTCAAGTTAGAGTACAAAAAACCGCACTAATGCTACTGGGACTATACTTCAAACAATCTATTCTATTTACCGACCGAGTCAAGACACATCAGGTCGACACAGACAACGTGACAACTGAGAACTGAGACTTAATTCTGTCAACAAATGCACGTATTGTAGACGACGCAGAGCCATCGATCTACTACAGTCTTTACAGATGTCAAACTTTTTGTGACGAATTTGTGTAATCACGATACGAATGATTCGTCACACGCTGCATGACGAATTCATTTTCTTGCCTGACAAAATGTTTGTCATACATTACGAATTACCCGGGGGGGCCACTCAACTACATTGCTGTACACACGCGCGACCAAAAAAACGCGTAAAAAGGGTACTTTTTGCCGATCATGGCGCGTCACGCGCGTGACGCGTTTAGGGTGTCAAAAAGGCCAAAATCTGAAAAAAGGGTATGTTTGTGGAGTTAAACAAATACGCGTTTAGGGTATCTTTTTCTCCAAACTTGTTTCCCGGACTTGTCTGGAGTTTGCCGGGGATTTTGTGCGACTTCGAATGATTCCAGGGGATTCCAGATCTCGGGAACGTCCCTTGATCGCACGATCATACCCCCCGCCCCCCTCCACCATTCCCAGGTCCCCATTCAACTCATTATGAGACACATTTGAAGGGGAGTGTCTAGAATAATATCCCTTGTATCATTGTAACCTCTAGTGGCGTAGCTACGGGGGGCACGGGGGGGGGGGGTGGCACGTGCCCCCCCACCAATCGTTTGGCCAAAAAAAAAAAAATGTCGAACGACCCGAAATTAAGCAAAATGTGTCTAAATCATTCGCATAGCTGCACTATACGTAGTCCAAAATGTCTAGGCAAAGAGCACCATCAGTCATCTTCTCCAGAGTCGACATCTGCATCAGTTGAGCATGGTCTACTGAACCTAACCCAAGGGACCCGTGTCGTGGGTCTAGTCACTCGGTACTTGAAAATGGGCGTCAACAGGCGGGGGACGGGGAAGGGGGACATGCCCCCCCCCCCCCCCATACATTTCCCTCCCACTTTTTCTTATGCATACATTATGTATGTTTGATTCCATAGCTTGAACTACGAATCATATAATATTTTTTGTCTCGGGTATGGACCAAATCGCACAATTTAAGCCAAAAATATGCAAAAGCTCCCTACAGTGGGAGGGGGACACCCCCTCCCCCGCTTGGTCGCTTCGCTCCCTCGCAATGCCCTCCACTTTAGAGAACATTTTCCCCTTCTCTTGAAACTGATCCTTCTACATCAAACACATCATTTACAGATCCACTTTATTAATCAGACAGATCTGAATTCAAATGTATGCCAGAAACAATAGTTCCACCAGGAGATACACATGGGATCAACAGCGTGTGTTTTAGTGTGTTCACGGGCGTAAATCCCGGGGGATGGGGGATATATCCCATCCCCCCACTTATTGATGCGGGGGTGGCCTGTACAAATACCAACATCCCCCACCTTTTTAGAAGTTAAAGGGGTAGTACAGTTTTGGTAAGGCTGAACTTTAGTAACCAAACCTGGACAGTAACATTATAAACTAATAGTTATTACTCCACCATGCTCGAAAGGTATACTAAATTACAAACTACTAAGTAAAAAGCCTGTTATCATTCAAAAAGAGCCATTAAAACACAAGAGGGCGCTTTCTAAAAAGGCATTGGTTTCAACCATTTTTCATACAAAATAATGCATGTGATGTTCTATTAAAATAATGATTAAGTAGATAGATCATCAACAACTATTTAAAAAACGCTTTTGAAAATTTTGGAAAAAGTGTAAGCATTTTGTTAATTTTTCGAAAAAATCATCTAATTATTTGGGCCCCAAATAATTATAAGATCAAATATATTTACTGATATTTCAGCCGTTTCTGGACCAATTTTGACCAAATAAAGTTTATTCTGCCATTAAAATTGCATGTTCTCTCAAATTCGAAACTCAGTTTTTCATTATCTCACAAAAAAATTGTGATGTGCAGCGCCCTCTCTACCAAAACTAAACTACCCCTTTAAATCTATAATTCTTACAAAATGCATAATAACAATGATAATGGTAATTGTGATGTATTTATATCATGTAGTCAACCATCAGTACCATTACTTATATGTACAACGCCCTCTATCTATAATGTAACACCAACTATTATGTAACACGCCTACTGCGGCACCTTCACTTTCGATACTGAATAAACTGACACTCCTAATCTGAAACTTGACTGAGTCAGACGTGCCTCCTTTGTTCTGGTTAATTCGAACATCACATGGTGTCAGAAGTCAAAGTTTTTTGTGCAACATGGCAGGACTAAGGCCACCAGGACCCCTAAGTTTTGAGGGGAATGTTGCCAAAAATTGGAAGGAGTGGCTGAGAGCTTATGTCTTTTATGAGACAGCAACTGAACTTGCTGTGAAAGGAGAACCGGTGCGCTATGCCACATTTCTCCACGTGGCGGGAGCCACAGCCCAGCAGATAGCGGAGACGTTTGATTTTACGTCGACTGAAGCAGGACAAGTTAGCGCCTTAAGAGCAAAATTCGCAAAATATTGCCAACCGAGACAAAATCTGTCTGTTAACAGATATCTGTTCAACTCGCGAAACCAACGAGTTAATGAGAGCTTCGGAGTGTACATCACGGAGTTAAAAGCTCTCATCAGAGACTGCGAATTTAGTGACCTGGAGGACGAACTTTTGAAAGATAGAATTGTGTGCGGCATCCATAGTCAAGTGCTACGTGAAAAGCTGCTACAGGTCGATGATTTGGATTTGCAGAAATGTTTAACGGTCTGCAACATCACCGAGAGTAGTGCGCATCAAATGGCACAGCTCCAAACCCCGCAGAGAAGCACGTCCACTGCGCAAATGGACTTTGTGCGACAACGCCTACCACAGCCAAAACGACCACAGCAGCCAAAACGACAACCAGCGCGTGATAGATCAGTGATGCCGAGCGCCGACACATGCCCCAACTGCACATATGTGCACAAGACGGACTTTTGTCCTGCGACAAACGAACGATGTCGAGAGTGCGGCGAGACAGGACACTTCTCACGATCTTCCCGATGCCGTGGACGACAGAACCAGCGGTACCATCATCGAGATCAGTACCAGCATCGAGGACATCGACGGCATGGAAATGAGCAACGGGACAACCGACACGTGAGGGGAGTCGACGCTGACGACGACTCGCCAACCCAGGACCTCGACGACCACGACGACTGCGAAGATGACTCTTCATACTACGATGAACTCTTCGTCGTCGACATCGACAAAGTGGACTCGAAAGGAGCAAATGAATGGACGCAGACCTGCACAATTGATGGCGTTCGGGTGAACTTTAAATTGGACTCGGGAGCGCAAGTGAACATTCTGCCGGAATCAATTTTTAGGGACACTAATCTACCCTTGGAAAAGACAAATGTGACACTAAGATCCTATTCTGGTCATGTCATGAAACCGATAGGACAAGCAAGCGGTGAAGTCGTTCTCGGTAAGTGTACATACTTTTTGTCATTTCAAGTGGTTGGTGGGAGTGTGAAACCTTTGTTGGGTGTGCAAGCATGTGAAATGATGCAACTGCTGACGCGTAAAGAAGTTGTGGATGATGTTGCGAGCGCGAATGCGAAGCAAACTACCGCTGCGGTGAACAAAAATAGGCAAGCTATCCCATCCGCACTGCCCCACCCCCCAATCCCAAGCGCGCGAAAACGACCCTCAGCCGACCATGCCGTGTCTGACCATGCTCCCCGGAGCCAAAGCCCGCGAAATGGTAGAAACCATGATAACGCAATTCGGTAATGACACTGTGCGCAGTCATATCTCGAAGCGGTTGAACTTCTGGAAACTTCGAGAAGTAATCAACTACCAGCAGGTAATTGATACCATCCAAGTGGAAGATATCAATTCCCAGCTTAGACCACGGCCTACGAGGAATGTCATGAGATATGAGCGGTTCTGACTGTTGCGCTTTGCGAGTGGACTGGCAGATAGTGCATCTCGCAACTTTGTCCTCGATTTGCGCGTTCATACCTGGCCAGAAGAACACCTGGCGCGCACGGAGCTTCTGCTTCACTACTCCCATGTGGGATTCATGGAGCGCGTTCAGCATATCCCTCTGTAAGCTCTTGGGAACTACGAGCCTATTTTCTTTCAAGATAAGCCCGTCTATCTCAACAAGATCGTCTCTAAACGAGTGGAAAGGGGTTACCTCGTGCGGGAGGTCTCGTTTATCTTTGGGCCATTCCGTGTGTATGTACATGTGAATCTTCTGGAGAACAGGGTCGATAATCGAAGTTGCGAGATGCAGGGAACAGATAAATCGAGGACAAAGTTGCGAGATGCAGGGAACAGATAACTTGGTAAATGTACCACTAAACTATTCATGCAATAATTATGTATCATAATTGTCTTCTTATACTTATTTCCATACTGTAAATAATTTGATTATGTTATGATCATGATGTATGATATAAACTTCGCTTGACTACGAAGAGTATATTTCTATAAAGTTAAGTAAACAAAATTCTTAAAAGATCGTTAAAAAAAAAAAAAAAAAAAAAAAAATGGGAAGTGGAAAGAGAACCACAATCATAATGAATTTGTATATTTTGTTGTAACATAGATGTAGTAAGAGAAACAAGTTGTTTTAAGAACTAAGCACACACATTTATTGCATACACATGTATAACCAATTTGATCATTATTTGCGGCTTACTTTTGGCATTATTATCACGATTTATGTTTGGTATTTTGCGATCATTGGTTTGTGAAATTTGTCCATTCATGAAAAAGTAATATAAAAGCAGTCTTAGATGTC
This sequence comes from Echinarachnius parma, assembly GCA_037951105.1. Classification (NCBI taxonomy): domain Eukaryota; kingdom Metazoa; phylum Echinodermata; class Echinoidea; order Clypeasteroida; family Echinarachniidae; genus Echinarachnius; species Echinarachnius parma. Next base: position 70,509 of record JBAMJV010004627.1, on the reverse strand, counting down.
ATGAAACTCTAAGATATTCATTTTGATTAGTATAATATAAAACCTTTCCGTTTATGAACATTGAATGACCTTTTGGAGTAATATTTAAATTGCGACATTTATATTTGATTTTGTAACATTTGAATCTTCATTGTTTAAGTTTAAAGGGGAAGATGTGATGTATTTATATCATGTAGTCAACCATCAGTACCATTACTTATATGTACAACGCCCTCTATCTATAATGTAACACCAACTATTATGTAACACGCCTACTGCGGCACCTTCACTTTCGATACTGAATAAACTGACACTCCTAATCTGAAACTTGACTGAGTCAGACGTGCCTCCTTTGTTCTGGTTAATTCGAACATCACAGTAATAATGATGAGGACAATAATAACCATACTTCTAAAGTGATATTTTAAACACCAATTTCAAAAATTTCTCCACGTGGGAGGGGGTAAACCCCCTCACACACTCTCCCCCACCCTCCCCCAAATAAGTAGGACAATATAGACAAGCACGGACGATGTGAGCGTATTTGAGTCTGGTGTGTGTGTAGGTTCGATTGTGTTTGTATACTATACAGGGTGGCCCAGAAAGAATGCAACACCTACGATCGTTAATTTCATCAACATCATCGACCAAATGTCATTGTTTTTTGTTTAATTGGGTAGAACATTCTTTTTCAAATAAAATTATACCATAAGCATTGATTTTGGGTAAGGCGTTTGGATCCTAGGGTCATTTTCTGAGGCAATGTCGTTTCCTACCCAATCAAACAAGAAACACTGACATTTGGTCGATGAAGTTGATGAAATAAACGATCGTAGGTGTTGCATTATTTCTGGGCCACCCTGTATATATAGCAGTCTAATCATGAGGGAGATGATTTAAGTCATGATTTCTTTAAAGTTAGTACAGTCAAACCTGCTAATGCGACCACCTGTCTATATCGACCACCTGCTCATAAAGACCGCTCTCTGGTCCTCCCCTGAAAAATCATGTGTTAAGCGACCTGCGTAATGCGACCACCTGCCTAACGCGACCAGCGACCACCCTATTTGGGTCCCGACGTACATATAAATCTGTGTATAACGACCACAAAATTAGCGCTTGAGTGACCAAGGCATCAACTCGATCGCCTCTGGTCACTCAAGGCTCCAATCCTGAGTAGGTCAATGCATAAAACAAACTTTTATAATGACAATAAACTTCAGACAGCTTATAGATTGACTTTGGCTGGTCACCTAGCTATCACATTTCGATTCAAGTATTTTAGTCTCTAATATATGGGATTGAATATTCCAGGGTCATTATTACATCGAGTATAAGGAATTCGACAGATTTTCGTATATATTTTTCAAACGTAGTTTCAGTACATAATTATAAATGATAATTATATGTGTACTAAAGAGTGAACATTTATTAAAATAATTATAAGTATCATAAAATCGCGTCCTTCTATCTGATGTTTGAACAGCCGGTTAGTTTCTCAACAATTGCGCGGAGTACTATTTACTGAGTATTAATAATTTATTACGTGGACGTGGTTTGGCAAAATATTCTCGTTGGCACTTAACCAATTTAATCAATCAGTCCTAGGCCCCATTGCAGAAAGAGATACAATCGATTGTAAGTTACAATTGATTGGAGGTCAGACAAATTTACGCATCTAAAACACGTGATCTGACTTACCATTAATTGCATCTTACAATCGATTGTTTCTCTTCTTGCAACGGGGCCCTGAACGGGTTTTCGTATTGTACGATTTTAATAGTTAGAAATGTGGTAGGAGTCTATTTTAAAGGGATCTCGTAACATTGTCCAAATCCTCACAACCAAATTGTAATGGTGGTGGTTCCCTCATACCTGTATTCGTATTAACAATAGAAGCATGGGACAGGTTTTGGTTTTTTGAATTTCCCTTTCGTTAAAAAGATATTTAAGATTGAAGTGTTCAGATGTTAAACTGTCCACTGGACCAGTGGCGTAGACAGGTTCTTACACCTGGGGGGGATGATTTGCCGTTCACCGGACCAAGACCAGTTTCTTCGCGGCCGAGACCACCTGCCGAAATATTTCGAGACCAATACAATTGCTTGAAAGTCCTTGAGAGTCAGTGGCTCAGTGGGGGGGGGGGGGGGGGGGGTTAGATGTTAACCGATGGGGGATCACGATTTTATGTGTGTAGGGGCTCATGCCCAACCACACTCACAGTGCTGCCAACTTTGAGCCAGTTGTGAGAGTGAGACATTGCAAGGAGCGAAGTGACTGAGCGGGGGGAGGGTGTGGGAGGGGGGTGTCCCCCCTCCCACGGTAGGGAGATTTTGCATTTTTGGACTTGAAATTGTGTAGTTTGGTGCTTACCTAGATAGGAAATTCGGGCTTAAAATTGAATGTATCTGGGAAAGCATGTTATGATTTGATCATGGAGGTCCATGATTTGATCGACCAGAAATTTTGAATATATTTTCACGAAGAAAACAACTAATTGACACACTAATAAATATGCACCCCAACACAGGGAGCTAAATTACTGAGCGGGGGGGGGGGGGGAGGGGGTGTCCCCCCTCCCACGGTAGGGAGATTTTGCATTTTTGGACTTGACATTGTGCAATTTGGTGCTTACCTAGATAGGAAATTCGGGCTTAACATTGACTGTAACTGGGAAAGCGTGTTATGATTTGATCGACGAGGGTCAGGGAAATTTTAAACATATTTTCACGAAAAAAACAAATAATTGACACACTAATGAATATGCACCCTAACACAAATACAAATATTATATTTATATTTAGCGTCATACACAGTTCCAACATCACTATAATTATGCCACATTATGTATGATCTAACAACTTAGCCTATTGCCAATAATGAGTCCCGAGGGGCGAATCTACCGAGGGCTTGGGCAGAGCCAAATAGGGAGGGTTTGGGAGGGGGTATCCCCCTCCCACGGAGAAGATTTTGCATTTATATAATATACATGAAATGGTGCAATTTGGTGCACGTCACACAAGCAGCCAGAGCAATGCCAGCCTACACTGGAACTACGTGGCCCGGTATACAGAAAAAAATACTCACCCCAGACCATACGCAAGTTACACAACAAACTGAGATAATCTGTTCGCGCGCGAAACGCGCAGCGAAAATTTAAAAATGATGTATAAATTACTTTGTTAACGAGTCTTAGCTCATACAATCATTGTTTTCTTTCCCACTCGTATACAGATACACACACACAAAAATATATCCTTCCCTAAAACCTGGGGGGGATGATTGTACATGTCATCCCCCCACCTTGTGAGGTGGGGGGGATGCATCCCCCTCATCCCCCCCGTTGTCTACGCCCCTGCACTGGACACGTGCATGTACAGATGCCAATTATTTACACATGTGCATATAGGCACAATATGCGACCAGAAATTCAAAATGGCCGCCCACCTGTCTAATGAGACCACCTGTCTACACCGACCACTTTTCGCTGGTCCCTTGAGCGGTCGCTATAGACAGGTTTGACTGTATTATCAAATTTTCTTCCAAGGTATGCACCAGATTGCATTATTTCGAGTGAAAAATTGCAAAAGCTCCCTACCGTGGGAGGGGGACACCCCCCTCCCACACCCTCCCCCTCGGGCGCTACGCGCCCACGGGCTTGGTCGCTCCGCTCCCTCGCAGTTGTGCCCCCCCCCCCAATCCGTTGACCCTCGCTACGCCACTGAGTCCTCTACCCATTGTTCAGGTTTCTCAACAACATTTTGAACCATTTCAAGAACCCAGGATTTGGTGTATGTTTTAATGATGTTCATATTTTTTGTAAATAAATTATTCCAAAATGTTTCAGAAACAGGACATGGTAGTTATCATTTGTTTGTATAGTAACTATACACAAATATCTCGAGAGACCTGCGATCCATTGTATAAATACCTTGGCGTTGTCACATGCTGTATGATATTGCAATCGGTATTATCAGATATACAGTCAAACTTAAATTGAATCTGCTGGTACTGATGAAAACATGAAAAAGCTTTTACTTACAAATTCAACTTATATAACCCCCCCCCCCCCCCAAAAAAAAAAAATAGAGGTCTCCCCTTTTGAATATCTTCAACTGAGGCAAAGTTTCAACTTAGTGTGAAGTTGACTGTAGTTCTTATTGACAAGTACATGTACATTAGAGGTTTATTTAGACCTTGTTTAGGGTTAAATGTTTAAGGTGGTTAAACATTTCCATTATTTTTAGAGGTTTAATTGAGAGCAATTGACGTAGACCTTGATAAGGGGTATGTTTTAGGGGTTATACTTGTTTAGGGGGCAAAATTGTCAAAAAAGCACGCGAAAATACTTGAATAGGGTATAAATTTGACCAATGGATTAAACTTGTTTAGGGTGGGTTTGAAAAACCTGTGGTCGCGCGTGTGTACAGCAATATAGTTGAGTGGCCCCCCCGGGACGAATTAATTTCCGTGCATGACAAATTAATTTCTTAGCATGACGAATCAAAATGAAAATTCGTCAAATAAGACCACTTTTCATGACGAATTAAAATTCGTCAAATGACAAATCTTTCCCCCTGAAATAATTGACGAATTAGCATTAATCAATATGTAAAATTAATTTGCCAAGGAAATCTGCTTGCATGACGAATTAATTTGACGAATTTAAAGTTTGTCAAATAAGACCATGTTTTGACGAATTTTATTTCGTCAATTGACCAGGTATTTTTAAGAGTGTAGCTCGTAACCTTGACGAGACAACGTGTGGGTAAAACGCATCATTCGGCATGTTCGGGAACATGGTTTTGATAAGATGGAAAGAAATATATATAACCAATATCACGAAAACAACATTTACAAATTAATATGAAAGCAATAAAGATATGATCTTGGGCCGTATGTTAATGGGTCATTCTTCGATAAGTGTATAGTTTTGCGTCCCGCTACTTTGGTGTCGCATAGAAAAAAAATTAAAGCTTTTTTTTGTTACCTCTTTGTGTTGACTTACAAGTAAGTACAAAATCAACAAATACAAAAAAAAAGTAAAGTGATAACTCTTATACTTTTTTTATTTTATTTTGTTAATGTTCCACCCCCCTCAAACTCGCATGTCCCGATTGCATCATGTAAAAATATCATAATACAGCATTTCAAAAAAGATGCATATTTTTTGTCCTAATATACCTTAATAAATTCAATTTTATGAGTTGACTACGAATACCAAGATTAAATACGCACACATGCAACGATTAAAAAAAAAAAAAAAAAAAGGAATCTGTTTTGTGTGTCCCGATATTTTGCGTCATCTCCGTCACGCATTTTGAGTCCGTCATATACGGTACAAAAATATGCTAAATTTGAGTGATCGTGGTGGCAACAAGTCGGGTGACTAGGTATACGAAAAAAGAGACACGTTTTTTCCCCGATCTATAGGTAAGTAACATCGTTTTTTTTTTAGATCTTTGTCAAAAACCAGGTCCGTACCTTTATTAAGCGTCATCTCCGAACGCTTGATATTAGCTAGATAAAGATATTAGATTGAATTTATAATCATTTGTATGATTGTGCCCGCGGAACAACTATACAACATTATATTCCACATACTAAGAATCTTGCTCTACGATTGGTCAAAAGTTAATCACGTGATGAAATATAGTTTCGCCCATCGTTACACTCTGTAGACAATCAGCAATGAAGCAGAGTGCTCGACTAAATACACGAATCATTGCTTGAGAGCAATGTCGATCACCACACTTGATCATGCCGGATTTCCTTCAAGGGACATAATGTCTGTTTCACGACATAGGTCTGAAACCAGCATTAAACATTATGCCCAAACAAGCGACCAACAAAAAATGAAGATGAGTGACACAATATATTCAGCCCTTGGTCTTCAACTTCAAGAAGGACCGTCTGATCACGGACAGCTAGACCAGCAAACTGATAGGCCTAAGAGTCCTACTCAAACCCCAGGCCCATCAACACATGATGAGTTTGATGAGTTTGATGAGTTTGATGACTTCTTAGACATTTCAAATAGCCAGGTTGAGCAATTGCTATCAGCTCAAACGGGAAACTCTACGACTGTTTCGCATGAAAACAGAAATGTTCAGGTTCAAAAGTTAAACCAGAACCAAAACCGGAATACAACATTCCATTTCACCAATTGCAACGTTAATATTTATAACTAGACTGCATTTTCTCGTGTGTTGACTTTGAACTGTTTTTTTGGAGTTGACATATTTTCGCGTTTTCACTTTTGGAGTTGACTTTTCACCCTTTGAACTGTTGCCGTTGGAGTTTACATTTCGCCGTTAACTTTGGAACTATATGGAATTTTATGGAATAACATTGTCATTATTGGTAAGTAGATCAAACCTCGTAACAAAGAAACAGTAGACTATACTAATAAGTTTTCACTTTTGGAGTTGACTTTTCACCTTTTGAACTGTTGCCGTTGGAGTTTACATTTCGCCGTTAACTTTGGAACTATATGAAATTTCATGGAATAACATTGTCATTATTGGTAAGTAGATCAAACCTCGTAACAAAGTAATAGTAGGCCTAGACTATACTAATACGTAATAGATCTAGAGCTAGAAGAAGTCCGATGTGGAATATAAAGCAAATAATCACCTTTTGGTTTCAGGCGATGGCAAACGATTAAAAAAAAAAAAAAAAAAGGAATCTGTTTTGTGTGTCCCGATATTTTGCGTCATCTCCGTCACGCATTTTGAGTCCGTCATATACGGTACAAAAATATGCTAAATTTGAGTGATCGTGGTGGCAACAAGTCGGGCGACTAGGTATACGAAAGAAGAGACACGTTTTTTCCCCGGTCTATAGGTAAGTAACATCGTTTTTTTTTTAGATCTTTGTCAAAAACCAGGTCCGTACCTTTATTAAGCGTCATCTCCGAACGCTTGATATTAGCTAGATAAAGATATTATATTGAATTTATAATCATTTGTATGATTGTGCCCGCGGAACAACTATACAACATTATATTCCACATACTAAGAATCTTGCTCTACGATTGGTCAAAAGTTAATCACGTGATGAAATATAGTTTCGCCCATCGTTACACTCTGTAGATATCTTGGGTGAAAGTGCGTTGCACTCACTAGATAAAAAGTACTATCTACACTCCGCGGTTGCATTGAATTGAATACCAATAAGTGGCGCGATAACTCTATGCGCGCGAATTACAAATTTAATTGTATTCGTTGTGCATACGGTATACGTAGTACACTGCATACGCTATGCACTGTACATCAGAGGCGTCGATCAGCTGTTCGGAAAACACAATGCATTGGCCGGGGCGAGCATTGTTTGTGAACAATTGCATTGTGTTTTCCGAACAGATCGACGCCCCTGTTGTATTATATACGTATCATACATACACAGTTTGCATGCTTTTAATTGCTCGTTCTGTGTGCTCTACTAAAATGGCGGCCACAAACATAAGGTTTGAGCTTTTGGATGAGGATGAAATGGACACGTTTTTACTGGAGAGTGAAAGTAAAAATACAAAGCGACAACTTAAGTTCAGCCTGAAAGTGTTCCAAGATTATTGCGATGCTGGAAGCATACATTTTGACCAACTGTCTGACATGGACTTGAAATCGCTAGACCAAGTGTTGGGGAGATTTTATGCTGGTGTGAAATCGCGAAATGGTGAGTCATACAGTAAGAAATCTCTACAAGCTTTGCGGTATGGTCTGCAGAGACATTTTTTGAATTTGCAAGACATAGACATTATCAAGGATACCAACTTTGCGAAATCTGGTCGAGTGTTCAAAACTGTTATTCGGAAACTCAAGGAAGAGGGGAAAGCCAATGTAAAACATCATATACCTGTCAGTGAGGCCAACATGAACACGATTCAAGACAGTCTAGACCAGGACTCTCCTTGTGGACTACAACGTAAAGTTTTTATCGACATTATGACCCATTTTGCGAACAGGGGTGAAGAAAATTTGCATGACATGAAGGCTGATGACTTCATTCTGAGTGAACAAAATGGTCGCCGTTATTTCCGCATGATCGACAAAGCTACAAAAAATCACCCTGACGACGACTTGAATAGCCAAGGAGGACGTATGTTCGAAAGTCCTGGGAATAGTAGGTGCCCTGTTGAAACACTTCTGAAATACAAGTCTAAACTAAATCCAAAACTGCCATATCTGTGGCAAAAAAAGAAAAAAGCTGCACGAGATGATGGACCATGGTATGACAATGTTCGAGTCGGAATTCACACTCTTGGAACTATGATGAAGACAATCAGCAATGAAGCAGAGTGATCGACTAAATACACGAATCATTGCTTGAGAGCAATGTCGATCACCACACTTGATCATGCCGGATTTCCTTCAAGGGACATAATGTCTGTTTCAGGACATAGGTCTGAAACCAGCATTAAACATTATGCCCAAACAAGCGACCAACAAAAAATGAAGATGAGTGACACAATATATTCAGCCCTTGGTCTTCAACTTCAAGAAGGACCGTCTGATCACGGACAGCTAGACCAGCAAACTGATAGGCCTAAGAGTCCTACTCAAACCCCAGGCCCATCAACACATGATGAGTTTGATGAGTTTGATGACTTCTTAGACATTTCAAATAGCCAGGTTGAGTAATTGCTATCAGCTCAAACGGGAAACTCTACGACTGTTTCGCATGAAAACAGAAATGTTCAGGTTCAAAAGTTAAACCAGAACCAAAACCGGAATACAACATTCCATTTCACCAATTGCAACGTTAATATTTATAACTAGACTGCATTTTCTCGTGTGTTGACTTTGAACTGTTTTTTGGAGTTGACATATTTTCGCGTTTTCACTTTTGGAGTTGACTTTTCACCCTGTGTTTTGGAGTTTACATATTTTCGCGTTTTCACTTTTGGAGTTGACTTTTCACCCTTTGAACTGTTGCCGTTGGAGTTTACATTTCGCCGTTAACTTTGGAACTATATGGAATTTTATGGAATAACATTGTCATTATTGGTAAGTAGATCAAACCTCGTAACAAAGAAACAGTAGACTATACTAATAAGTTTTCACTTTTGGAGTTGACTTTTCACCCTTTGAACTGTTGCCGTTGGAGTTTACATTTCGCCGTTAACTTTGGAACTATATGAAATTTCATGGAATAACATTGTCATTATTGGTAAGTAGATCAAACCTCGTAACAAAGTAATAGTAGGCCTAGACTATACTAATAAGTAATAGATCTAGAGCTAGAAGAAGTCCGATGTGGAATATAAAGCAAATAATCACCTTTTGGTTTCAGGCGATGGCAAACTATCACTTCCTCGGCGATCTGAATGTATACGCTATCTTTCCTCAGCTTCGCTTCGGAAAGATAGCTACATCCAGATCGCCTCGGAAGTGATAGTTTGTCCCATCACCTTCACCAACGGTAATTATTTGCTTATTATATTCCACATACTAAGAATCTTGCTCTACGATTGGTCAAAAGTTAATCACGTGATGAAGCATAGTTTCGCCCATCATTGATGGGAGAAGAAAACTTCGTTACACTCTGTAGATATCTTTGGTGAAAGTGTGTTGCACTCACTAGATAAAAAGTACTATCTAGTGAGTGCAACGCACTTTCACTGCGGTTGTATTGACATAACTGTGGAGCTCGTGTGTGGCTAGTCAAATTCCGTACCCAAATGATGTGGCGGGGTTCTCTATGCGCGCGAATTACAAATTTAATTGTATTCGTTGTGCATACCGTACACGTACGTAGCACACTGTTCAAGCTCATACGCTATGCATGCACTGTGTATGCATACGTATCGTACATAGTATAACAGTACACGGTTTGCTGCGTTGTTATTGTTTAATTGCTTGTTCTGTTGTTCGACGTAAGATTTGAGTTCTAACGGATAGGAGCTGAAATGGAACTTTTTTTGCTTGAGAGTGAAAGTAAAGTGTTCCAAGATTATTGCGAATGTTGGAAACAACATACACATTGGAAATTGGAATAACATTGATGTTGGTAAATAGATCAAACCTAGTAGTAGTAGTAACAGCTGTAATTAAGACTTGCGTTAGACTAGGCCTGCTTATAGACTAGATCTGCCGTTCGATGTGGAATATAAAGCAAATAATCACCTTTTGGTTTCAGGCGATGGCAAACTATCACTTCCTCGGCGATCTGAATGTATACCTATCTTTCCTCAGCTTCGCTTCGGAAAGATAGCTACATCCAGATCGCCTTGGAAGTGATAGATTATCCCATCACCTTCACCAACGGTAATTATTTGCTTACTATCGCTTATTTGCATTGCATACATTGCTTTAAGCTATCAGCGATTTAAATGTGTCTGAATGTCATCTCCGTCACGCATCATCTCCGTCACGTTTTTTTCGTGACGGAGATGATGATTATCATCTCCGAACGATTGATATTAGCTATATAAAGATGTTAAATTGAATTTCTAATCATTTGTATGAATGTGCCCACGGAACAACCATTCATCACTATCGCTCATTTGTATTAAATACATTGCCATTAGCTATCGGCGCTTTAAATGTGTCTGATAGTCATCTCCGTCACGCGTCATCTCCGTCACGGCTCTTTGGTGACTGAGATGGTGAGTTTTAGTTGGATTGTCAACTCAGTTAATTGACACACAATGTTGTTCAAAATTGACAAATATTATATGACAAAGCTTAGTTTGCATGAATTTTAGATTATTATATAACATGTGATTATAATGTATTCTTAAACATGTTAAATACACGCTTCAGTCATTTCCGTCACGCTTCAGTCATCTCCGTCACGCTGAGTTCAAATGCATAAATTTCAACAAAGATTATACTCTGTATTGGTATTTTTAGCGATCTATTTACTCGTAATCATGTACCTCTCTTCATCCTAATTTCCTGAGAAAATGTCATAACACTGATTGAAAGCAAAACTATTTGGCAAATTTCACTATTTATTCAGCAAGGCAAGTATAACTGGTGGCTCTAGAGAAAAAAATGTGATTATGGTTGACCAATGTTTTTTCTTTTCTTTTCACAGTCACCCTTTCTTTCCAAACAAAGATTGAATAAGAAGTGAATTATGTTCTTCAGTTAAAATGCGACGATCTAGTTGTGCAAAAATGCTGTGACGGAGATGACGCATTAACAGTGTATATGTTAATAAAAAATATAAAAAATATTACATAGCCCCATTAAAGATCGCGCCAAACCATATTTCCCTAATCTACAGATGTTAAAGGGAAAGTTGAGTTTTGGTAGAGAGGGCGCTAGACTACTTAATTGGTTTGTGAGGTAATGAAAAACTGAGTGTAAAATTTGAAAGAGCATAATATTTAAACAATAAAATCATCTTTGTTTGATCAAAATCGGTTCAGAAACGGCTGAAATATCCATAAATATAACAATTTGTAATAAACCCGGGGCCCCGGGTTTATTAGAGAATTTTGAACCAGCCGTTAAAAATTCAAAAAAATGCTTCCTCTTTTCAAAAAATTACAAAATAGGTATTTAAATAGTTGTTGGTTATTTCTCTATCTAATCACTATTTCAACAAAGCATCACATGCACAATATTTTATTCAAAATGGTTGAAACCGATGAGTGTTTAGAGAGCGCCCTCTTACGTTTTAACGGCTCTTTTTGAATGATAACATGATCTTTACTACGTCATTTGTAATTTTGTGTTCCTTTCTAGTTATAACTATTAGTTTGTAATGTAATGATGCAGGTTTTGGTTACTAAAATTCAGTTTCACTAAAACTGTACTCTCCTTACCAGAACTCAACTATCCCTTTAACATATTAAACACACAGAAAGAAAGTGGAGAAACAGTTTTGATTTTCACGATCTCACGATGGTCGAAAATATACACTTATCGAAGAATAATTTACAGCCCGGAGCCTTCGCGTGGGTTTAACTCATCTTTCGGGGACATTAAATGTTTGTACGTGTATACTCCCGATAGATCGACAGAGAAATAAAGACGGAGAGAAAGATATTGAATATAATATGATAAACAAATACATACAAACACAGATGCAGACTAAACAGAGAGACAGTTGTCAAACGACTGTCGAACGTGTGAAACTATAATTATCATATAGTCATAATGAAATATTTGTAGTTTATTCAATGTTATACCTATTTTATAAGTGGTATGCAGTAGGCAGTAACGAAGCAGCCATTGACCTATAATAAACAATCGTGTTTCAGCGCCGCCACCCCCCCCCCCCCCCAAATACGGCCTATGCCACACCATGCCCCCCCCCCCCCTCATTAATTCGCCACCGTCCAAACTGGACCAGCTACGCCACTAACCGTAGAAAGAAGGGGCCGTAATCTGAAAGGTAAATTTCCAAAGATTTTAAGTTGAACTTAAATTTAGGTTGGACTTAAAGTTATGGAAAGCCATTTATAGCCTTGGAATTCAACAAAATATTCCAGAGCAGAAATGCACAAATTTTAGACTGTTAATGAAATTTACAACACGAATATTACATTTCCTTGATAATAACAAATACTTGTATCAACCCGTCGTCAGTTATAGCACACATCAACAAAGTTACTAGATCCCTTCAAAACAATCAAAATATCCACTCAACCATCTTACTTTGAAGCATGCATGCACTAATTAGTCACCGACTTATAAAGTCAGACAATACTATTTCAAACGCAACCCCCCCCCCCCCCCCCACACACTCAAATTCACCAAAATGATACGCAATCAAACACAAATCTTGCTACGTTGCATCTAATTTAGATATAAAAAGTAGCAAGATTTATATTTAAAATCTAAAGTAAACAAATTATTTCATATCATATATGTTTTAATTGATGAAACATATGACACGTGGGATATAAGGCAAAGACAAATACAAAACATTAACACAAATTCGAGACAATCGCGATTAAACCTGATGAAAAGCAATGAAAATAACAGGACAATGTGTGATAAACTTAGTCATATCTTGAAATATATCCATTTGGTATCGTTTAAAAGGCATTAATGTGCGTTATGATGGTACGTTTATCACTATTCATAATACGAAATGAGGGCCGCTATTCATAATATGACAAGAGCTGAGGGTCGCTATTAAAAATACGAGAAGAGGGCTGCTATTATAATGATTAAAATTTCGCTATCAAGTAGATTCTATAATTACATGATCTTTAACATGTATTGCCATCGATTATGACTTCCTTCGAAACTATAACCTCAGATGATTAGCAAGATCTAAATACTACGCGCGGTGCCATCTATATACCGAACGCCCTGCGCCCGGGTTCTATGTTACGTAGTGCGCACAAACTAGCCTAGCTGTGAATGTACGGACCGCCCAAGGCCCGTAGCCAGGGGGTGCGTTGAGTGTCTCCCCCCCCCCCCCCCCCCCCCCCCCCCCAATTCAGAAAGGTCCACTTTTTGACAGTCTCGGGTCCACTTTTTACCAGTCTCGAGTCCACTTTTACCGGTCTCGAGTCTACTTTTTAAGGCAGTCTCGACCATCTAAACAAATGATCTCGGACCACCCCCCCCCCCCCCCCCCACACCTGATTACATAACTTTACCAATGGTCTCGGCCTCGAACATTTCTGGTGACGAACACCCCCGCTTACACGACTCTCAGCCAGTGGTCCCGGTCTCGGCCACGTTCGGTCCCGTTTTTGTAAATTACGCACCCCCCCCCCCCCCCCCCACACGTCCCCCCTCCCCCTGGCTACGAGTCTGCGCCCAGTACATGAACATACCACGTATGACAATCTCTATGCTCATCATGCTCAGACCGTTGTATAATAGTCATTCCTGCATAATCATGTTAGACAAACCATGGATAGTACTATCCATGGACAAACCACTCGCTCACGATATAGAGACGGCAGGGAGACAATGTGGAACCCACATGCCCCAATGGATTGAACACTGGAATAACCGTTATGTGGGTATGCGTATTATGTAAAGAGTCAACCGTAGGACAAAAGTCCAGTCATTTATTGTAACATAGTAGACACAATGCACAGAGGTTATGTAAACCCACATCAGGACAGTGATAAATGAGCCCGCGGGGTGTCACTACACACATTGACGTGCATGTGGTCGCATGATCGTTAATAATTTTGAGCAAAAAGGAGTCTTTTTAGCACGTGTTTGCAAACATTTTATTTTCGTGGATATTATAAATAGGGTATAATATTTGCATGACAATGTTTGCGAAATTCGAAAATTAAGGTATATTTTCTAAAAAGGGTCACATGATCTATTGTCATGACGATGTTCGCGAAATGTGAAGCAGTACATACAGCCTTGGAAACAATTATTAGACCAAGCACTTTTTGATCATTTTTTCTTAAGTCTTACGCTATTTTGTATATTTTATGATATTTTAAAGAAAAATAGGTTAATCAATGACATACCAAAAGGGGTATAGTAAATGGTGTTAGTGATACATACCACATATTTTCTGCCTTCAATTTGATTAAAAACATGAATTTTATACAAATTGTACAGATTTAGTCAATTCCTGACATGTACATTAAAGGAATGGGTTTTATATACATTTTTGTAATACAAAGTGCAAAATGTGTTTATTTTTTCCTGTAAGTAGTGAGGTCTCTCCAGTTCCTAGTGTGACTTGTATTAGCACTTTGATTCTTGGTGAGAGTTGCAAAGTGGCATTAAACTCTGTCGGAGAAGCAAATAATATTTGGATGCTGACTGCCTGTGCTTTAGCAGTAGGCCAGGATAGAGGCCATCTGCACCTGGTCTTACTTCTTTGAAAATAGTGTTAAAAATCTCAAAAATTGAGCAAAAAGTGCTTGGTCTAATATTTTGCCCAGGCTGTGTCTCTGCAGACTGAGAACTACAACAAGGTTCATCAATCCACGACTCTCCCAGACCTCCCACCAGGAGAGAGTATGAAATCGAGAGCTCAGGTGAGTGCAAATTTGTGTATAATTGCTTACGCACTTGAAATCCTGATAAGGGGGTGTTTTGAAATTAGGGTCATAAGGGTTTTCGTACCTTTTTTTTGAAAAGTTGAAAAGTTGAAAAGGGTATAGTTTCATGAAAATGTTCTTGAAACACTTTGAAATAGAGGGCCATTTTTAGCCTCATTAACGATCATGTCTTGGTTAAGCCTTTGAATACGAAGTGACACTATACCGGGATATACACAGGAGTTTGATATAATAAACCAAGGCTGGACAATCATGCTGAACCAACCAGCATTTCCCAGGTATTCATATTTATGCTGAGAACCCCTACATGGTGCACACGGCGCAAGTCAGCTCATAACCATCGATATAAGGTTGGCATGGAAGACCCCCTCCGGCAAGACAACGAGCCTCCACCATGTACAGAAGGACGCCATTTTGACTACCTTGCGTGCCTGCCTTGGCCTCGAATGCGCGGTCAACGCAGATGAACTCTGTCCTCTTATGTATGTTTCTCTCAGACATCAGGTAACCCGTGTACTCGAGTCGCCAAGCGTCCGAAGGGCACACGTTACGCGCTGGAACCATCAACACACTCGTGTGAGCAGCAGGCGCCCTGCACACAGCGCAAACGGGCGTGAGATCGCGCACGTCACGTATGCGCTGAGTGGGTGCATCGTGTGTCTGGTACTCGGAAGAATACAACTGACCCCGACTGCCACCTGTTGGATCAACTTCGTCATAGATTGGCTCGTTGGGAAGACAGAGGTAGTTAGCGCCGCTGCCGGTTTCGGTGTAAAGAGCACCTCCAATAGTTCCTATAATAAACACAAAGCAAAATATTATTTTAAAAGACCCGACATACGCCCAACGGCCAAAGCATTTATTGTTTCAGTGATCCATTAATTGTATAAGATGTTTCCGCGAGTGATATTAAGCTTCAATAACATACTAATATAATTGCATGATTCCTCTGAATAACAAAAAAACAAAATGTTTCCCAATAAAAAAAGGAATATTGGTAACTGATTTTTATCCCCGATCGTTCGAATTGAGATACTTTTGACTACACTCAAAAAGCGTTCCGGAACGTTCTTCAATTCATTCCGAACTACCTCAATGATTATAGTAGGGAGGCATTATAAACTTCAAAACACAGTGCATTCTTAGGTTTCCATAAGCCTAACAGCACGGTACGAGACAATTGTGAAAGCTCTGTATGAAAAAACTAAACTTTTTAAAAAGTACACACTTTTCAACAAGAACCCACTGTGTCGAAATATAAATATTGTTGATGATTTCGAAAAAAATATCACACTATGAGAATACATGCGCTTCTCTACACAAAACAAAAATGCAAACAAAATGTCTTTGTACTGAACCCGGCCAATTTTGAGAAGAAACAAAACATTCGGCACTCAACTTAGCAATCAACGCGAGACGTAAGTCGACACTAACCTCTGCGCCCAATCGCTATATCACAATCCGGCGCCCAATTCTCCATCCAACTCACAAACCAACTTAACGCTCAACAAGGCATATAACTCGCCATAGCGACCAACAAGTAAGTCAACCCAAGAGGAAAATGGAAGTATAGACGTCCAAATTCCTAAGTCAACATTCATTTTAGTTTCCACCACAGCATCCCATGCATGCAGCGCTCATCCTCAACATTCGGCGCTGATCTCACCGTCCAACTCGACACTCAACTAGCCATCCAACTCGCCATCCAACTCACCAACTGTACTCTACACTCAACTAGCCATCCAACTCACCAACTGTACTCTACCCTCAACTAGCCATCCAACTCGCCATCAAACTCACCAACTGTACTCTACACTCAACTAGCCATCCAACTCACCAACTGTACTACTCTACACTCAACTAGCCATCCAACTCACCAACTGTAATCTACACTCAACTAGCCATCCAATTCGCTATCCAACTCACCAACTGTACTCTACACTCAACTAGCCATCCAACTCACCAACTGTACTCTACCCTCAACTAGCCAACCAACTCGCCATCCAACTCACCAACTATACTCTACACTCAACTAGCCATCCAACTCGCCATCAAACTCACCAACTGTACTCTACACTCAACAAGCCATCCAACTCGCCATCCAACTCACCGACTGTACTCTACACTCAACTAGCCATCCAACTCGCCATCCAACTCACCAACTGTACTCTACACTCAACTAGCCATCCAACTCGCCATCCAACTCACCAACTGTACTCTACACTCAACTAGCCATCCAATTCGCTATCCAACTCACCAACTGTACTCTACACTCAACTAGCCATCCAACTCGCCATCAAACTCACCAACTGTACTCTACACTCAACAAGCCATCCAACTCGCCATCCAACTCGACGACTGTACTCTACACTCAACTAGCCATCCAACTCGCCATCCAACTCACCAACTGTACTCTACACTCAACTAGCCATCCAATTCGCCATCCAACTCACAAACCAACTTGACGCTCGACAAGGCATATAACTCGCCAAAGCGACCAACAAGTAAGTCAACCCAAGAGGAAATGGAAGTATAGACGTCCAAATTCCTGAGTCAACATTCATTTTAGTTTCCACCACAGCATCCCATGCATGCAGCGCTCATCCTCAACATTCGGCGCTGATCTCACCGTCCAACTCGACACTCAACTAGCCATCCAACTCGCCATCCAACTCACCAACTTTACTCTACACTCATCTAGCCATCCAACTCGCCATCCAACTCACCAACTGTACTCTACACTCAACTAGCCATCCAACTCACCAACTGTACTCTACCCTCAACTAGCCAACCAACTCGCCATCCAACTCACCAACTATACTCTACACTCAACTAGCCATCCAACTCGCCATCCAACTCACCGACTGTACTCTACACTCAACTAGTCATCCAACTCGCCATCCAACTCACCAACTGTACTCTACACTCAACTAGCCATCCAACTCGCCATCCAACTCACCAACTGTACTCTACACTCAACTAGCCATCCAACTCACCAACTGTACTACTCTACACTCAACTAGCCATCCAACTCACCAACTGTAATCTACACTCAACTAGCCATTCAATTCGCTATCCAACTCACCAACTGTACTCTACACTCAACTAGCCATCCAACTCACCAACTGTACTCTACCCTCAACTAGCCAACCAACTCGCCATTCAACTCACCAACTATACTCTACACTCAACTAGCCATCCAACTCGCCATCAAACTCACCAACTGTACTCTACACTCAACAAGCCATCCAACTCGCCATCCAACTCACCGACTGTACTCTACACTCAACTAGCCATCCAACTCGCCATCCAACTCACCAACTGTACTCTACACTCAACTAGCCATCCAACTCGCCATCCAACTCACCAACTGTACTCTACACTCAACTAGCCATCCAACTCACCAACTGTACTCTACACTCAACTAGCCATCCAACTCACCAACTGTAATCTACACTCAACTAGCCATCCAATTCGCTATCCAACTCACCAACTGTACTCTACACTCAACTAGCCATCCAACTCGCCATCAAACTCACCAACTGTACTCTACACTCAACAAGCCATCCAACTCGCCATCCAACTCGACGACTGTACTCTACACTCAACTAGCCATCCAACTCGCCATCCAACTCACCAACTGTACTCTACACTCAACTAGCCATCCAATTCGCCATCCAACTCACAAACCAACTTGACGCTCGACAAGGCATATAACTCGCCAAAGCGACCAACAAGTAAGTCAACCCAAGAGGAAATGGAAGTATAGACGTCCAAATTCCTGAGTCAACATTCATTTTAGTTTCCACCACAGCATCCCATGCATGCAGCGCTCATCCTCAACATTCGGCGCTGATCTCACCGTCCAACTCGACACTCAACTAGCCATCCAACTCGCCATCCAACTCACCAACTTTACTCTACACTCATCTAGCCATCCAACTCGCCATCCAACTCACCAACTGTACTCTACACTCAACTAGCCATCCAACTCACCAACTGTACTCTACCCTCAACTAGCCAACCAACTCGCCATCCAACTCACCAACTATACTCTACACTCAACTAGCCATCCAACTCGCCATCAAACTCACCAACTGTACTCTACACTCAACAAGCCATCCAACTCGCCATCCAACTCACCGACTGTACTCTACACTCAACTAGCCATCCAACTCGCCATCCAACTCACCAACTGTACTCTACACTCAACTAGCCATCCAACTCGCCATCCAACTCACCAACTGTACTCTACACTCAACTAGCCATCCACCCAGCTAGCCACCTGACGTCGGGCCGATGTCGGAAGTTGGTTGGCGGATGTCGGCATATCGCCGTTGGCTCGAGGTTAAAATGTCCGCCAGCCCAACATCGTCACGACGTCATTTTTGTGATATATTGGCATAACGTCATTTTCCGACAATGGCCCAACATCATGTCATGAGATGATGTTGGGCCATTGTCGGAAAATGACGTTATGCCAATATATCACAAAAATGACGTCGTGACGATGTTGGGCTGGCGGACATTTTAACCTCGAGCCAACGGCGATATGCCGACATTCCCCAACCAACTTCCGACATCGGCCCGACGTCAGGTGGCTAGCTGGGCAACTTGCCATCCAACTCACCAACTGTACTCTACACTCAACTAGCCATCCAACTCACCAACTGTAATCTACACTCAACTAGCCATCCAATTCGCTATCCAACTCACCAACTGTACTCTACACTCATCTAGCCATCCAACTCACCAACTGTACTCGATACTCAACTAGGCACCTATCTCTATCGCCGTCTATTTTTGCGTTAAACACTATATCGCATTCGGCAACCAACTTGCCATCCAATTGACCAACTCACTAACAAATTCACCAACCAACTCGACACTCAAGTAGGCATCCAACTCGTCATCTAATTCCCAACATAATCAATACTGAACTAGTCACTCAACTCGTTATCCCTTGCGGGGCTAAACTCGACACCAATTTCGCAATCCATCTCACCCACGAACTTGAAACTCAACTAGGCACCCAAATTGCCATCGAATTCGGCACCCGACTTGCCATCCTACTAACCAACTCACCTACAAAGTAGATACCCAACTCGCCAGAACAACACTTAAGTCATCACTCAACTCAGAACCAAATCTGGCATTCAACATAGCATTCCATGCAGCGCCCAACTCGCAATAATCATTTGGCGCCGAACTCGCCCTCAACTCCACAACAAACTCGATACTCGACTAGGCACCCAACCAGTCATCCCATTGTGCGCTAAACTTGACAGGTGAATTCGGCACCCGACTCACCAACCAACTCGACACTCAATTAGGCACCCAAGTAATTGCCATCCAACTCGACACTCCACTAGGCATGATCGACATCCAACTCACTTGTAAACCAACTCGCCACCAAACTCACTGTTCAGCCACTTTGACGGATGCTTAGTATCCAATGAGGTATCTAACTCACCAACAAACTCAACACTCAACTAGTAGTTGGAGATCGATCTCACCAACCTTCTAGCCACTAGGTTTGATGCTCGGTATTCAACGGGGCATCCAATTTATATTCAATTTGGCACCGAACTCTATTTAGGTACATGTACATCAAAAATTAATTGAAAAAGTGTACCAAAAAATTGTGTCGTGTCATTATTTCGTTAGTTCATTCATCATTGTACACAGTCTCGCATAATATTATACGTGAATCTTCAATCATCTCTGTACAATATATCGCATAATATAAGACGGTAAACCTCATTATTGAATATTTTCTTTAAATAGTAATTGACAGTTGTACATTTCTTGCAAATGTATTGTTTATTAAATGTCATTAAGAACAAAGTCTCATTACTTGTATCATTTTCTGGCATATTATATAAACGTTAGTGATTTACTGAATTATAGAGGTTACCTGTATAGATGAGCTCCGCCCCATCGGCACACTCAGATTTCCCCCAGCGAGTGTAAACAGCGCCACCATGCGATATGTTTCTGCTAGTGACCTCTGGTCGTCTCGTGGCGGTCGAGGACTGTTCGTTGCCAGGGTTACCGGTATCTGATGATGGACCCGAATCGTGAGGAACGTCCACTACGTAATGCGATACAATAATTATGAACCAATGGCAAACTTATCCAAAAAAAAGTATGTTTGCGATACAAAACACAAAGTGTCGGTGTCCCTGTATTAAAGTGATCCCTGTAAAGTGTCAGATATTGCACAAAATGACAATTGAGATTTCAATCCTATATCAATATCATTGTAAAATACAATTAAAAGATTTGTGAAAGTTTGAAAGAAAACGAACACTGTTTACCTAGTGAAAAAACGAATATTGAGTTCATATTTTATCACCGAATACTGATGGCCTGCCGTGGGTTTGTCGCAGTAATAATCATCCGTTTGACGATATCCGCAACCGTGTATGTTTACAGACGGTACAGAATTCATGGAATTTTCGCGCGCTCGGCTCAAAGTTCAGTCGGGTCGGGAAGGTTTCCCACGCGCGCTGGCCGGACGTGTTCAGCTACGGCAATTGGAATTTTTATCAAACGCTTTTGAAATAATGATTTTCAATGATAATTATCTTCATACTAAAGGGACATTTGAAAAAATCTAACCCTATTTTATTCTTCTCTTACCATAAGCTAAACAACACGGCAGAAGAGAAACGAGGAAGCTCCAAGAATTTTTCGTGGAGTTAGACACCTTACCTTGATCACTTTAAAGGAAAACGTATTCACACTATTCCTTATACTAAAGGCCCACATAATAAAGAAAAATTAACAATGGCGTTTGATAAATAATTGTATAGTCTATTATTTATATTTGTGTCCATTTTGAAATAATTCTTTGTATGTCTTTGTCAATTTCTTTACCTGGTGGTGTAAGCGAAGCGTCTCGTCCATCGCGCCCGTCTCTCCCCGGTAGCCCGGAGGGACCAGGGGCACCACGGGGGCCCGGAGTACCTGCCGGGCATAAGAAACACTGGCCTGCAAACCAAGAGAAAAGAAACCGATATACTAGACTTGGGTCAGCATCAGAGACATGGCTACGGTGGGGGGAGGGGCGCGTCCCCCACACATTTACTTTGCCCCCACATCCCCCCCCCCCCCCCCGCCCCTCGCCCCCAAAAAACAACAACGAAATCGGCAATTTATTGTAATTTTTAGGTAAATATCATCACTTCGGGCAACACATGATATAATGGGGAAGACACCCATCCCCTTTATTGTTTGCTTGTCTGGTGGAAACCTGTTTGCCTTTTCAAATCCACCCCCCCCCCCCCCCCCCCTACCCCACGAACAAAAATATCACGGTGTAAACATGCAGTGTTCTTCTCTATCAATCTGCCACTACTCCTTTAACAAAAACGTACTATACGATTGAGATCTTAAATATCACATATTTTTTACAAATGTTACGATGATCATCGTGCAAAAGTGAAAGATGAGCCTTAAAATAGTATCATTTATTGACAAATGTTCAAATTTCAGAAAAATCCAAAATCCAAAATTTTCATGAGATGTTTAAACACTAAAATATGCCAACGTATCTGGAATTTATCCTTGATAATTAGGTTACAGTCCGTTATTCCGAAGGTTCGTTATTCCGAAGGTTCAGTTATTCCGAAGGTTCGTTATTCCGAAGGTTCGTTATTCCGAAAGTTCGTTATTCCGAAGGTTCGTTATTCCGAAGGTTCGTTATTCCGAAGGTTCGTTATTCCGAAGGTTCGTTATTCCGATGGTTCGTTATTCCGAAGGTTCGTTGATCCGAAAATAAAATCGGGTTCGTTATTCCGAAAATTAAATCGGGCTTGTTATAATACTATAGTTTGTAATTTGTATAATTTAATTTACAGCCTGCATTAAGCATACCCCTCCCCCTTTCCCTCCCTTGGCCAGACCAATCAAACATTTAAGTTTATTTTATCTCTTTATATGAAATTATAGCATTATAACAAACCCAAATTCATTTTCGGATTAACGAACCCGATTTCATTTTAGGAATAGCGAACCTTCGGAATAACGAACCCTCGGAATAACGGACCTTCGGAATAACGAACCTTCGGAATAACGAACCCGATTTCATTTTAGGAATAGCGAACCTTCGGAATAACGAACCTTCGGAATAACGAACCTTCGGAATAATGCAACAAATGTTCGGATTAACGAACCCTATTTCATTTTCGGATTAACGAACACTCAGGTATAGGAAATTTGCGTGTTCGGAATAACGAACCTTCGGAATAACGAACCGCACCCGATAATTATACACAGGAAGAGGCCCTGGTGTAGACATCATTTTCGGGGGTGTTTGGGTTCAGGCTTATAGTTAGAAAGAACAAACTTGTACGTATATTACAAGCAGAAATGAACTCTACCAGTAACAGATCACCCGATTTTCAAAACCTAAACAAACAAAATGAACGATCAGAATTAATTTGTATTGCTCTACAATTGTATTTCACTAAAATCTGTGATATTTCTAACTTAAAACATGGAATAATTTTGATATTTTAATGATTGTTCGAGTTTTTGTGTGATTTTTGCTAACATTCCGTAGGGATTATGTAGCATAATTGAAATGTTCATAATTACAGAAGGAAGCAAGTTTAAGAAAATATACTTCGATGAAAACATGAGATAATCGGTCATTTAATTTTCTAATTTTTCAAATTTTGATCCGTTACTGGAAGAGCGTATAAGAGTTTAAATCTACAATATTCACAATCTACACTATTTTAGCTTTCCAACGATGTATGATAAATAATTTGTCATAGCAAGAAATTGTATGCACTGAGAAGTGATCCGTTACTGGTTGAGCTACGGTACTTGAACAATCATACCTGAATACATCGGGCACCCATAGGGGCCGAGATACCCCGGGAAGTTAGGGAACTTGACGTCGGAGCCCGCTCCCAGCACGTTCGATGAAGACGGTGCCTCCGTCGGTAGACCGTGGGACGCATCCAAGTCACGCCGTGGTCGACTACGACCACCGTCATGATCACGATCACCATCCCGTGTTTCGACGTCGAGGCTCTTCATCATCGAAGGGTGCTTGGAAACGATGTCCAGTGCGGAGAAAGACTGGACGATGTCAGTGACGTCACTCTGTGGTTATCATGATAAAATATATCATGCGAATGATACTAGTGGGGATTGATATTTCACGAAGACTTTAAGTTGAACTTTATTCTAAGTTCGACTACAAAATGATGGAAAGCCGTTAGTCATGTTAGGTGTTTTGTAAAATTATTGAACGGGTTTGAAGAAGACTTAACATTTCGATAAAATCGTCGACTTTCCTTTTGTCATGGAGATTTCATGTTTTGGACGTAACATTACACAAAAGTCTGCCTGAATATTTGTATTATGTCTTATTTATGGGATGGTACGTGGCATATCAAAATTCTAAGTCCAACTCAGAGTCAGAATATAAGTTCAACTTATAATTTGTTTGTATTTTTTAAGTCGGTATGAATGAATCGGTAGATTTCGAAGTAACATTTTTGAATTTGGACAATGTTACATGATCTTTCTATGAGAAGGTGCTTAGCAAACTTCAAATATAATTGATACAGGTTTTAAAACACAATGAAGTCAAAAAGTTTACAAATACCCGATGTAAATACTAGAACAAATAAACAGAAGTCAACATGCAGTCGGTTTCCAGTTTCCACTGCCATTTAAATTATTATTGTTGCCCCCAACATTTCAAATTTGACATATTAATGGATATTTTAGCTCTATCTGAACTAATTTTATTAAACAAGTGTTTTCTTTCGAAAATATCACTCTCAGTTTTTCATTACCGCCCACACACAAATATTTATTGAAGCGCTTTCAAAAACAAAACTGTACTATACCCCTTTAATCGCAGAGCACAATGTCACCTGTCGTGGCACCGCCGCCCGATGCGTGGCAACTAAAAACAAAACGCACTCACCTGCAATTTTGCGATTCTATCTCGAAGCATCTCCATCTGCTCCAGGTCGGACGGTGTCGGTTGGTCGTCATGGACATTGGTCGACATCGGATGAGGGCTGGGGTCCGAACCTCCTGATGACAGTGTCACGGCTTCGACAATCGCAGGCTCTTTTGCGATGATATCGACGATGATGACGAGGATAGTGAGGACAGCATGCTTGAAACCGACCGCCATATTTACAGAATCAGACAGCGATTACCACCTGCAAGGAATTAGGCGTAGAAATATGAATATACAATAATTAGCGAACTCATCTAATGCGATGGATATTTGAAGACCAAATGTAACTTTCCTCCGTAATCTCCCATTTATTTTAGCTGCAGCATTATGTGAGCAAGGACTTACAAAATATACTTAAGTATTGGTTATTTCTGAAAATGTGATGTTTTTGCTTGGTGTTTTATCCTTGCCAAAGTAACTTTTACTAAGAGAACTTCTAGAACTAAAATAGCTACAAGAAAATAATAAAGATTCACCACCAAGTGCTACCTGTGCATACCTGTGAAATCTGATTTCAAAAAAATATTTTGACCTTCGTACTGGTTCCAACAAGAATTATATAAACGCGCAAAATGTTCAGTCTCTCGGAAAAGTTCACGACGAACTGTGAAATATATAGTGCGAATCATATTTTTGTAGTTACCATACATACGATGTCGACGTGTGAATGTGAAATGCTGCCATCAACCAATCAGAAACAAGTGAAAGTTATTGAGCACTCTCAACATTCGAGAACAAGACCGATCGATAAACAAAATAATGGACCTTTATGAATTCGTATACGCACCCCTACCCCCTGGCTTGTGCCTGCTGTTCGTTATGGCCCGGTCAGATATCAACGGATAGCGGAAACGAATGCCCAACGAATAGAACATTTGCGAAATGAAATTATCTGGTGATGAAAGTCGTCTCCATTGCGGCATTGCCTCATGTACAAACATAGAACAACGTGCATCACCGGACAAGGAACGGACAAGAAACGCATACGAACGGAGACAAGCGGATGGAAAATTTAGCTCTCCGTTTGACGTCCTTTTACGCAATTCGTTGATATGTGACCGGGCTATTAACAAGTGAAATGAGAAACTATGTGAGAATCCCAGATTCTCAGCACAGAACCAGACCAAACCAAACCTAATTAAGCCAGAACGAGGGTTTAACCATCTGATAAAAAGCAAGTTAAAGGGAAACTACAAATTAAAGTATATATATAATATTATGAAGCATTTTAAATTGAAATTCTCTATTAAGCTTACTATTCAAAGTGCATTTTCTAAGTCCTAAAATATTTATTGTATATTTTTCTCATTAATATTATGAATCTGTTCAAAATTTCGTTCTGCATAGTTCTACTCCCTTATTTCATAAAAATGCATATTTACTTGTTGAGGTTATTTGATCTAACCTATATATAAACCCATTCTTTGAATTAATTCCTCATTGTATTGCCTTCCGGGCTTCCCCATCAACAATATAATGCAACTTATAAACAAAAATGTAAATAGCTGTTCATCGAAAGGTACATGACCATCAAGATAAATAAATCTACTATCATAAATAATCCCATTCCTTTTAGAAGTGTTATTTTGGTAAGAAAAACATTTTCGTGGACATCCAAACGTCCAACATACATAAAATGCTGGAAATACTAATTCAGATATACATATGGTTGCATTATAATATAATATCAAAAGTCCTTCATCATCTTTATACAGTAGTTAAATAATTAGTTAAATAAAAACAGGACTCGGCTTACCTGTCCAGCGCGCTTTTCGGGACTTTCGGCTAAAAGGACGGAAGTACATGCAGTGTAAACACTAATTATGCGCCGCCCGGCAGGAATGGACTACCTGTGGGCCAAATTCCGTGCTTTTAGAAGAATCTGCACCAAACACCCCCTATAACCCCCCCCCCCCCCCCCCCCCCCCGACTTATAGATATAGAGTGTCGCTTCGGATTATTTGTTTCTTTTGATCCAAGAAACCAATCGTACCCCAAAATGCAGTCACGGACCTCTTAAAGGGACTTCGTAACATTGTCCAAATCCTCAAAATAAAATTTTAATTCTAGCGGTTCCCTCATACCTTGTTGTATTCGTATTAACAATAAAATCATGGGACCGGTTTCGGTTTTTAAAATTTCTCTTTCGTTACAAAGATATGTACGATCGAAGTATTCAAATAAGAAAAACTCCCCCGGAGTTTTGAAACCGTGTACAAAGTGAGTGCAGTGAGTTAGTGAATATCACTTTGCATTTTCGCTCATTACTTGGCCATGCAATGTCCATTTGACTTGAAATTTTCACACAATACCCTGTGGACATATGAGATAACAACAATATACATTGCATCAACCCTTCATCAATTTTTGCACATGTCAACAAAGTTACTAGATCCCTTTAACAAGCCTTCTAATATTCGCGTTTGACATGAGCGTTGGTTGCCCCCCCCCCCCCCCCCCAATTATCGGCTACGTTGTGGCGTCTATAATGTATTAACAAATATATTAGACTATCTAATCATAATACCATAACAGTAAGAAGGCATCTAGTTTTGATCGTAGCAGCTAATCTTCCTAGTATAAGTATTTAATTAATGTAGAGGTATAATTATATATCAAGAAAATGTGTTTTAAAAGAAATGCTACAAAAAAAGGCGTACTGACCAATTAAAGGAACACGGACACATACAATATTTTGTGCAGAGAGTTTATTAAATATGAACCGAAACCTGTAAGGTGATACCACCGCGCAGCTATATATAGAGACTAATTCTTTGGCCTGTAAACAAGTGACACGGGAAA
The DNA here is from genome assembly GCA_037951105.1 of Echinarachnius parma. Classification (NCBI taxonomy): domain Eukaryota; kingdom Metazoa; phylum Echinodermata; class Echinoidea; order Clypeasteroida; family Echinarachniidae; genus Echinarachnius; species Echinarachnius parma. Next base: position 42,775 of record JBAMJV010004627.1, on the reverse strand, counting down.
ATATTTACAAAATCCTTGATTCTCGAAAGATTGGCAAAAATAAGTCACGGAAAAAAAAGAAAGTGAAGATCAATACAAATACGAAAGCAATAAAGTTAAAGGGTACCACCACCCAAAACATAACATTCTTATAAATGAAAGGTAACATCTTTAGTAGTCCATTCCATCAACAAGTTCAGAAAAAATATGTTTCTAGAAAGAAAACAAATTTGAAAACGCATCGCCATACTACAACATGTGTATATGGGTCTACATGTACGAAGACTACCTTTGTCCAGAGCGAATGAATCATCCGGGATTCTATTGTCTCCAAACGTACGCGTGAATAGAATTGGCGCACTCGCAAATGTTTGACGAGTACGGAACCAGGAAATAATAGTGGTTCCGTAAGTGGTGGTAATGATTGAATTGTTTATGAATAACACAACCCTTTGCAAAATGTTGGGTATCTATTTGACATCACAAAGGGTAACAAAACTTATAAGTATGTGTTGTTCTTTGCCTGGTGGTCCCCTTTAATATGTAGTCGGGCTGTATATTAAAGGGATAGTTGAGTTTTGATAAAGAGAGTACAGGTTTGGTCAAACTGAATTTTAGTGAGCAATACTTGCACCATTACATTACAAACTAATAGTTATAACCCCACTATGCTCGAAAAGAATACAAAATTACAAATGACTAATTAAAATGCCTGTTATCATTACAAAAAAGAGCCGTTATAACTCAAGAGGGCGCTCTCTGAACACTCATTGTTTTCAACCATTTAAAATAAAATATTGTGCATGTGATGTTATGTTGAAATAGTGATTAGATAGAGAGATTATCAACAACTATTACAAAAACCCTTTTGTTATTTTTTTTAAAAGAGGAAGCATTTTTCAATTTTTGTAACGGCTGGTTCAAAATTGCCGAATAATTGTGGGACCCCATATCTATTACAAAAGGTTATGTTTATGGATATTCCAGCCATTTCTGAACCGATTTTGATCAAATAAAGTTTATTATGTCAATAAAGTTGTTTCAAATTTGACACTCAATTTTTCACTATCTCACAAAAAAAAATATTTTGAGTAGCGCCCTCTATACCAAACTCAACTATCCCTTTAATGATATGATTTACAGCTCGTAACAGCCTGGACGAGTCAACGTGTGGATAAAACACATCTTTTGTGAACACTGTGTACGTGCATGCTCCTGATCAATATACCGACAGATCTGTAGAAGACTGAGAGAAAGATATTGAATATAATATGATAAGCAAATAAAAAATTTAAAAATACAGACGCAGACTGAACAGAGAGACAGTGTCAAACGAACGTCGAAAGTATGAAACTTTAATTATCATAATTATAGTCATAATGCAAGATTTGCAGTTCGTTAAATGTAATGCCTATTTTATAAAGGGTGACTAAATTACAAATGCATGTTGACTTTTGTTGATCTGTAATAATGAATACATCACATTATTCTTTTGACTATTTTGATGTACATTTTTGTCATAATTGTTATATTATTTTTTCTCTTATTTTTATTCTACCTGCTAAGATCCACCCCTAAAAAAATCCTCCAGCATTGACTTTTGTGACATCATAATACCATTCAACCATCAGTCAGCTAGATAAACATGAACAAAATATATGTTCTCACCCACTGAGTACCTTATTGCATTAGCATTGGATGTTTTCATTGAAACCCTTCTTTTCATGGTGAGTGGGCTTTGAATAAAACATGTAATGCTATTGTGAACAGGTGGTCAGTTGATAGGAAGTGACATACCAATGTCTTTTGTTCATCTAGCTGATTGATGATTGAATGGTATTATGATGTCACAAAAGTCAATTGCTTCTGGAGGGTTTTTTTTAGGGGTGAAGCTTAGCAGGTAGAATAAATGTAATAGAAAAAATAATAGAAAAGTTATGACAAAAATGTACATCAAACAGTCAACAGAATTGTGATGTATTCATTATTACAGATCAACAAAAGTCAACATGCGTTTGTAATCTAGTCGTTTTGCACCCTAACTGTACCCTCATTTGGTGGTGCGTATGCAGCAGGCATGTTACGTAGCATGCCATTGACCTATAATAAACAAGTGAAACAAAAAGAAAAAACACACTCCAGTTATCTAGTTACAATGTATGAGGTATTTAGATATATATATATACGCAACCAACAGTGACCTTGGACCAATTAAAACAAAAGTATATGAATGACATGTGAACTTGGATTCGGTCTCAAAACCGCCGACTTTCGAAAGAGGACAAATGGACGTGACAAAAGGGAAAAGGAGAAAACAAAGATTAAATAAAAACTTCGAAAGTACTATCAGGATATGAAATAAGACAGTATACCGTATTATATTATTGATTTATAGTGTATAATTAGCGGTGATGTCGTGTGGGTAATATGCAGCCAGCAAAGACATTAAGCTAGTCCCGAGAGGTGGAAGAAAACAAACGGAAAGAAGGAATTTGAAGAAAATGGTTAACATAGACTGATCGAGTACCTCCTTGGACTGATCAAGCAAGTTCCTTGGACTATTCATACAAAGGGAAAAAAACGGATAAACAATCGATGAAAGTATGACAACTAATGTTGTAGTTGATTGAATTTGATATACAATATCATATGTCTAATTGGGGTCACACTGTGCAATGCAGCAGCCGCTGCCTTTGACATGAAAATCGACAGGTGGGCATGGTGGAAGGGGAACGCTTTCTGAAAGTCCCACACTACTTAAAGGAATAGTACACAGTGTGAAAGTCCCACACTACTTAAAGGACTAGTACACAGTGTGAAAGTCCCACACTACTTATAAAGGACTAGTACACAGTGTGAAAGTCCCTTACTACTTAAAGGAATAGTACACAGTGTGAAAGTCCCACACTACTTAAAGGAATAGTACACAGTGTGAAAGTTTTAATTTTTCGTTTGCTTCTCCAAAATTGTATACTATCCTGTTAAATTATTGCCTAACGGTTGGTCCCCAACATGTATTCCTATTGGATGTATTTATGAATTTAGACCTGTTTCTGAACAGATTATTATGAAACAAAGTCCGCACTATCTCTAACATTGTGTGCCATTTCACATAGTTGTTCATTATCTCACATATTGATAAAAGGGCCCTGTAAAGTAAACCAAAACTAAATTATTCCTTTAAATGTATTGTGATAATGTTACAATTTATATCCAACTGTTCTTGAAACTTGTGATGAACATTGTATTACTGGTGACCGATTATATTACTGAAATGGCAAGCAGCCCTTTAAATGTCCTAATTCCTTAGCAGAACTAGAGGGTTGACTGTGAAAGGAAACAAAATAATATCTCTGCATGTGCAAACGGTTTAACTGGCCACCAGTAGTCTTTGTCTTTTTAGACTAACCAATATTGAAATCATCTTGTTCTGAAACATGATATTACTAAGGTAATTAGATTTCCCAAGTTGTGATGTATTGCAAATATCTCTTCACACATTGCTGTTTTGCATGAACTTGTAGATTGTTTGATGCTTGTATGTTTTTATATATGTACAATGTGTATTTTAATGTTTATATTTCAAATTGAATTAAAAGGAAATTAAAATTTCTTTAATCAGGAAAGTTAATATGTCTTAGAAAGTTTAGAATTGAAGTAGAAGAGTGAATACAGTGTAACCTCGTTACAAAAGCTCTGACAAAAAACAAACAATTTATAACAAAGTCATTTTGCTTGTCCCAGCCGTTGTTTAAAAAAAAATGTTTTAACCCTTTGTTTTATAACAAGGTGATTGTCTTAATCGCAAGGATCTTTTTGTAAAGAGGTTTCATGGTAGCATAATGTTGTTGTGTACCCCATAAACAATGTATGCCCAATGGGCAGTGGTTCACCTTTTGTTTTCACTAAAACATGAGGGCAAGGCAAATCATTCTATTCTATTGCTAGTACATTGTTTTTGTATGTTATTTTTCGAGGGGAAAAAAGATACAATCAATTACCTTGTTAATACCCGTAAATAGTTGTGCAAATTATTGTTTTGATTTCCTTTGGGGCTCATTCCAGCAAAATGTGAACCATCACACAGCATGTGTGCACGATACATTGTTCCATCGAACACAACAATTTATTTCCATTATATTTTGTTTCACAAACTGCATTTTCAATGTAAGAATTAGTGTATGCCTATATGGGACATTATGTGTGTTAACATGTATATGTGTATGTGGATGAATATCTAAACCCCAAATTGATAGATTTTGTAATCACCCCATCCAGCTTGAATGATTTCCACTCCAGAATGAGAGTTAAAACAACATTAACTCTGCATTAGGAGTGGATTCCACTCCAAACGAAGTGGTCACTAATATGGCTCCCTAAGGAGTGAACAAGGGAGTGGATCTTAACTCCCTTAAAGAGTGGACAATTTCCACTCTAGTTTGGAGTGAAAAGGGGGTCGACTCTGGGTTAGGAGTAGATTCCACTCCAAACGAAGTGGTCACTAATATGGCTCCCTGGGGGGTGAACAATGGAGTGGATCTCAACTCCTTAAAGAGTGGACAATTTCCACTCTAGTTTGGAGTGAAAAGGGGGTCAACTCTGGGTTAGGAGTGGATTCCACTCCAAACGAAGTGGTCACTAATATGGCTCCCTAAGGAGTGGACAAAAGAGTGGATTTCCACTCCAATACATTAAGAGAGTAAAGGACTAGTACACAGTGTGAAAGTCCCTTACTACTTAAAGGAATAGTACACAGTGTGAAAGTCCCACACTACTTAAAGGACTAGTAATTTCAATTCAATTTCAATTTATTTCATTCATCATAAAATACATAAATACAATGTACAGTATAAATAAAATACATTTACATTATAAGACCATACAAAACAAGTAAACAATTACAAACACAAAGGGTACAAATTATGAGAATGTGGGGTCAACAAAAAGTGCATGAAGCCTTATAAAACGTTGACCCCTGATAAGAATGTCATGTAAAACTATTTAAAACCTAACATAACAATTAATCAGTAACATAACAAAGTGCTCAATAATTATATTAATCATAATAGTATCAATCATTGGATGAATACAAATTCAAAAGATAACATTTATAACATCGTTTAAAACTATTGAGAGAAGGTGAATTTTTCAAATCGGGTGGTATTTGATTCCATAAAACAGTGTGAAAGTCCCTTACTACTTAAAGGAATAGTACACAGTGTGAACGTCCCACACTACTTAAATGAATAGTACACAGTGTGAAAGCCAACTCACACAGTGGACACACTGTGAAATTGCTGAGATACACAGTGTAAGCACACCTTTTTACACACTGTGAACGCAGGCAATTTCACACTGTGGCGATAGTTCCCTCTTAGTATGTTCACAGTGTGGTCACAGTGTGTTCACAGTGTGAGTTGGCTTTCACACGCTCGAATTTAAAATTGTGGTCTACAATGAGAAATACAGTCAGTGTTCAGTGCACACTGTGGATGAGTGTTTTCCTATACTGTAGTAGTTAGTACCCAATTAGGTTTGGCTGGGTAAGCCTTATTTATAGGTAGTTATGTTGACTCTAATTAGCAACTAAAACAGTGTGTATTTAAAACTAGCCCAAATAGACTTGGCGTGAAACTAAGCTAGTGGGGTTTTATGAAGATGGGCCCTGGGCCCTGAACACCTCGTCACGTTTTTTTTTTTATTTTAGCTTATCATAATCATACCATTTTAATACAAACTAAATCCTCGAATTTGTTCTTCTTTTGGTCATCAGAGTAAACAAAAACAACAAATAATTGATGCTAAAGCAGGGGTTTTCAGATTGTGTAATATAATAAACATAATGACGTAATCTTTATATTCACATTCCTTATTTTACGATTATACGATTATACATCTGATTACTAACATGGTTTTAGCTGGAAGATACAAATATATGATTTATCTAAATCGAAAGTGGAGCACTAAACTGATTGATCAGATGGATACAATTTTGATGTCAATTTTCTCAGGCTTTTATACAATATTGTAGCTACACAATTCATTTGCTTTGATCCCGGCACCGAAATAAAGGAGGAGTCACTCCTAACCAACGAACGTTGAGGGCGTATAACACTTGCGTGTTGCAGGTCGGCAGGTCTCAGGCCCCCCCAACTCAAAATGGAAGTTGGCCAAATTTGTAATGAAGAGAACCACCGATTGTTATGTTAATTCGACTGGCTGCCATGGTAATATTAGCGTAAATTCATTCATAATAATGCGCGGGCGCGAACTTCACAATTATCACGCACGAATTTATGGTATGCCTCTGTTATGACGTCACAATAGCCGCATTCAGACGATAAAAGCAAATCTCGTGGTTATCTTGTGGTTATCTTGTGGTTTGCAATTCTTAAGAATATCTTGTGGTTTGCGCTCGTTTGAACACGCAAAACTCGTGGTTATCTTGTGGTTTCCAAACCACGAGATTGCGCACACTGCAAAAAATGCGCAATCTCGTGGTTATCTTGTGGTTATCTTGTGGTTTGCAAACCACAAGATACACAAGATACTTGTAAGATTTTGCGCAGAATGAGCGCGCGATAAGCGCGCGACTGCGCGCAGTCTACTTTTTTTACCGTCTGAACACAATCAGCTTCGAGACTCGTGGTTTGGGTTGACCTCATGACCGAGATATGCTTCCGGTGTGAAAACAAGTCAAGTGAGCGCGCGTGACCTCAAATGAGAAAGGCGCGCATGCTACTTCCGGTTTTAATTCTTAAGAATTGCAACTCTCGAGAATTGGCATCGTTTGAACACACATTATGAAGTTCTTAAGAATTGCAATTCTTAAGAATTGCAATTCTTAAGAACTTGGCTTTCATCGTCTGAATACGGCTAATGAAAAACAATATTTTGATCCTAGTAGGGAAATCCCCTGTTTCTTGACTGTGCGCAATTAAATACATGACATCGCGTAACTGTTAGTACTGCGCGTAATTAAAATAATAGAGATGAATTAGAATACTTAAGCGTCTTTGGTATTATGAAGCGCAATTTTGATGAGAAGTGCATGTTTAAATGCCATGGCAACTGCAAGTGCGCAATGCGTAATTACTTTAGCCTTTTGCGTAATGTGTTAATTTATCCAATGAATCCACGTCTGATAATTTATTCAAATGAACAAAATCTGACGTACTACCTCATTTGCATGACATTCGGTGCGTATTTTCAAAAACTTGCTGATAAAGGTGTGGCCTATCTCTGTGGTTAAAACGCTATACGCTTATTCAGTTGGGGTTCTAGTATAAATTATTGTATTTCTGTGGCAGGTCTCGTGTTTACCGCCCTCAACGTTCGTTGCTCCTAACATGACTGGCTACGCGCACCGTACCCGCGTCCAAATAAAGCGTCGAAATGCATGGTATCATTTTCAGCTTCACGGCGTCGCGTCGACGTTTTCCTTAAAAAGGGGTGGTTGTCAGCACTCATTAGAAGAAGAAAAAAAAACAACAGAAAAAGGGTACCCTTTTTAGGAGCACATTTTCCTTCAAAAAAGGGTTCAACCCTAATTGTCTGCACTCATTAGAAAAAAAAGCCCAAAAGGGTATTTCAGGTGCACAAGTTGTCGACGTTAGGGTCCATTTCAGAGGTTGATGGACATGCCTGGGTGGGTAGCACTTTTGTATGAGAGTGACCCAAAGCCCCCCCCCCCCCCCCCCCCCCCCCCCCCGGAGCTAGAGGCCATGATCTAATGAAATGCCACTGGTCCTTTACAATTAATCGGGTCCCTGGGAATTATGTAATTCGTGGTTCTTGATCTTTTGTACTTCGCACGATTTATATTGTATTTCTGTGGCACGTTTTGTGAAGCGCGCCATCTTATTTAGGCATGGCCAAAGCTGGCACAGTTACAGTATCCTAGTATGAAGGTGTATCCTAACTTCGCGCACGAAAATTTCGGATTTTTTCAAAGTGGTTTAGGATCAAGAAAATTACAGTAATCTCAATGAAACAATAATAAATTACCCCTCAAATTCTGAGGATTCGATTTATCTTAAACAATTTCATTTAAACTCACAATTTGTGGTGTTAATGGCCCGATTCCGTGACTATGTCATATCAGCAAGAACTTCTTCACCGAGTACGGTAGTCTCCATACTTCGCGCGTAATACATAGGGCACCCTGCCATTGACTTAACACGTATCCCGTGTAGCAAACCGTAACACGCATTTCAATGGCAGTGTGAGGATGCAAACAGTTTGCGCGCATTAGCATCTTAGCACGCGCAGCGTTGTCAAGCTATCTACGTACGGAGATTGCGCGATCCGAAAGTAAATTTGAAGGGTAGGTCGAATAAAGGAGCATTTTGCGCAGCCTTTCGATGACAACAAATATGTTCTACTGGAACGATTTCCGTTTAATTTGCTTGATACTTCCTCCTCCATTTAGGGGAGGCGAGTTAGCTCAGTCGGGAGAGCGTGCGGCTCCGACGCGAGAGGTACCCGGTTCGATCCCTACCATCGGATATCGGACAATGCGTTTTTCCATCACGCATAAAAATACGAGCTAACTCCCGTTGTGTGTTATCGCCCTCCCCGGCCGTGCTTCCTACGCAGGAAGAGGATTCGCGGAAAAAACACTCCGTCCCTCGGATAGGACGATAAATGGAGGTCCCGTGTATGAGACAGTCACACCTCATGTACGCTAAGAACCTAGTCAACTTCTCGAAAAGAGTAGGGTGTTAACCCGGTTGACTAGTACCCTGCAAATCACAACCAAAAAGAGTTGAAGTTTATAATAGATTAATGAAGAGAAGACCGGAAAGTCTACAGGAGAAATCCTTCTATTTCCGTATATTGATGATGATGATGATGATGATGATGATGATGATAATTTTGTTGGAACACCAAAGTTGTGATTTACAAAAAAGACCACAAAAAGTAAGTATTTCTTCAGAAATATCGCTCTTTATTTGCTAATTTTTTGGTTGATGAGTAATTGATGTGTGCTCTTTCAGTTGACATTGAAAATTTCCGTCGCCGTGTCCGTGTTCTAATGTTTGCGTATCTCGCCTATGATGCGCGAAGTTGGGATACGCGCGAAGTTAAGAGACCTGTCCATATAGTAAACCGAAGTTTTGGGTGATAAAACCTTAAAAGGATAAAGAAAATCAATTCCGACGACTACCTGATCGGTCGCTAGGCATTGGCGTTGCTGCATCATATCTATACGAGGACTCCTGTTGTTTTTACATAATTTACGGTCTGTTTTGAGTAGCGATACTGGATTGGTAGCGGTTACTGCACTGCTCAAGTCAAGAGACTCCCTTCAACGGAACGGTAAGAAATGGGACCGGGGCGATACGGGGACACCAGCTTGCTGCGGTAGCCCTAAAGTCCAGGGGTGCGTGGGGCGAGGCCGAGGGGTGGGACCGGACAGCTGTCCAGCACCCGGCCCTTGGGGCTTGGCCCTGGGCCCTGAGCTCAGGGCCTGAAGAGTGAGCAGGCATGCGCTGCTAGGGCTAGGCTAGCTATGCCACATCATTAACACCACAATAACACTGTAATTTTATACTTTACGTTTGTGAGACCAAGGACTTGAGGAGGATACGTATTATAGTATTACTTAGTTAGTATGATGACATAAACGGTACCCCGGGATACCAGACGAAAATCCGCCATTTTGTTTAATTATTTATTTAATTTTTAGGGCTGTATGGTATCGGGTTCTACTACCGGATACCATTTCTTTACGCCATGACAACGATCAACATGAAGAACAGAGATATGAATAAAACACAAATAAGTGATCTATATATTCTCAAGATAAAGAATTGATAACTTATTTCGTAGAAAAAAGCGGCAAACTTAAGCAAATTGAACTTTTACGGCACCCTTTCAAGAAAGCAGAATATTTTGTAGCGCACAAACCGGGTTGTATTAACCGGACGCACCAAACGTGAATGTTTTGCATGGGAATGTCATTGACATGCGCGCTGCCACTGGTGCGCGGCAAAACGCGCGTATAACGCCTCAGGGCGCTTATTTTCTTCGGGAAATGGTGAAAAATGTTTGCTAAACATCCATTTATTATCCTCCGTTAATGCCGACTTTCAAATTCAACTTTCAAAATTCGAACGTTTTTCCTATTGGAATTTGCATGTACAGTAATACAACCCGTTCGGTATTGCAACCCCTTGCTATACCACACAACACTACATTGTATGGACAAGTATTCTAACTTCGCGCGTATTGAAACTTCGCGCATCATATAAGCGGTAGTGCTGTAACTGACCTTGATGATCGGATCGTTTGATTGGATCGGCAAAATTTTATCGATCTTCGAAATCGGATCGATGATCGGGATCGGATGAGCGGCTATAAAAAAATTTTAAAAAAATAATAAATAAATAAATAAATAAATAAAAAAAATTTAAAAAAAAAATTTTTTAAAAATCTTCTTTTTTTTTCTTTGGAAAATGATCCCCAAAAAACACAATTTGGGAATATAAATGAATACCAAAGCAACATATATCCATATTAATAAGCCCAAGGTAATCTTGTACGGGTATGCTTTCATTTCAAACTGATTACCTCTTCTTTTACAAAATTACTCACGCCGATTTTGAGCTTAGTCCCATGTAATTAATTTGGCGTAACCTTTCAGAAACACATGGGACTAAGCTCAAAATCGGCGGGAATAATTTTGTAAAAGGAGAGGTAATCAGAAAATGAAAGCATACCCATACAAGATTACCTTGGGCTTATTAATATGGATATATGTTGCTTTGGTATTCATTTATATTCCCCAAATATGTTTTTTTTTTATCATTTTCCAAAGAAAAAAAAAACAGATTTTTGTTTTTTTTGTTTTTTTTTTGCCGATCCGATCTTCCGATTTTTTCTGCATGATCGGAAATCGGCAAAAACGGTCCGATCATGTATGATCGGATCGTGATCGGCATGCCGATCGGATGATCGGTTACAGCACTAATAAGCGGTACGCAAACATTAGAACACGGACACGGCGACGGAAATTTCTGACGCCAAATGAAAGAGCACACATTACTTACTAATCAACTAAAAAATTAGCAAACAAAGATCGATATTTCTTGAGAAAAAACTTACTTTTTGTGTGTTTTTTCGTGTATAAATTATGGACAATGGAAAATCATCAAATTAAATCGAAATCCTTCCCGTAGAACAGACTTGTTGTTATCGAAATGCTGCGTAAAATGCTCCTTTATACGACCTTCCTTTCAAATTTACTTTCGGATCGCGCAATCTCCGTAGAAAGCTTGACAACGCGCGCGTGCCAAGATGATAATATGCGCAAAAGTTTGCATTTATATCTTCACACACCCATTGACATGCGTGTTAAAGTTAACTACACAGGATTGCGTGTTAAGTCAATGGCAGTGTATCAAAGTGTATGGAGCGCGAAGTTTCAAGACTACCGTACTCGGTGAAGAATCTCTTGTTGATATGACATGTTACGGAATCGGGCCAATAATAAATGAATTGTGAGTTTAGATCGAAAATGTTTTACATACATCGAATCCTCAGAATAGAGGGAGTATTTTAATGCTTGTTTCATTGAGACAGTAATTTTGTTGCTCCTACGACACTTTGAAAAAGTTCGAAATTTTCGTGCGCGAAGTTTCAATACACCTTCATAATGCTGCGCTATACGGGAACAATGTGGGACAGTACAAAAAAAGTTTGTCAAAATTTCACACAAAATTCTTATCTTAAATTCAACAAAATCAATCATGACTGGCCCTAAAAATAATACAAGTACTATTATATGAACTTACCAAAATGGTCCAAATTATTCTTCAAATGTCGAAAAAATGGAAAAATCTGCAGTTTTGGAAAATAAAAAGTCTGAGATAATCCCAGTCACGATCCCTCTCGAAAGTGTTGCTGCTATTTGGATGACTGTCATGTATTTCCCGCAAGCTTCCCACACCACACGTGTTACCGTATCCGAATTCTGACACGGCGTATCCGAATTCTGATACGGCGTATCCAAAATCGGATACGGTGGGCATGCTTACAGATCGCGAGTTTGCTTGTTTTGGACAATAATAAGCGGCCTCCGCATGTTGCGGGCGGGCTTTCTTTGTTTACGATGGGACATCGAGCAGGAAGAGAAAGAAATGGAACTTATAATATGACGATTTTTGTAAGTATGACTTATCATTTTGAAAATGAAATTTTGTACAATAAATCATAAAATCAGCTTCAATCTAGGTATGCAATTTTTTACTTTAGATATACTGTTCTTTTCTCTCTGTTTGTAGTTCAAATTGTGTCCCGTAGATTTTTACCACTGTGAGCAGTAAATGGTCCTATCAGGACCATTTACAATACATTGTAGATGTGGGCTGTACTGTGGGTATACTCAGCGTGCATACAATCGCGTGCTGCACTGCATGCACAACGCAATAGCTGCGGTACGGTTGGACGCAAGATGGCGCTACACAAGCGGTACCCTAGAATGATCGACAAATCTATCGCTTTCATGGCCTTTTTGACATTATTATTGTCATGTTCACTGTCGGCATTCTACGATCGACGCTACCCATACACTTTGCCGTAAGAGGCATGAACACCGTAACTCCACAGTAAAAGTTAGTTACGGAAAATAATTTTTGTTTGCACAGAAAACACAACATATTTAGTATTTTGCGCGACATTTGTAGCCCTATCAATACATTTAGGGCTACTATAATACTTTAACTCGCCGATCTCGTGTGTCGCTATACATGGCATTCTATAATTACGGCGATTTGGGAGATTTTCCATCACTCTTCTTCGGTCTGTCGCGGTACTTTTTGTTCAAACTGCATAATATAATGTGCTTCCGGATGCGCGAAAAAATTTTAAGCAGCTAGCTAGGTACGGTCAAAGACGGTACAGCGTGCGCGCTGCAAAGCTGCTATACAGAACTTTACATTTTTTCGCTGTACATTAGAGGCGTGGCCTATTCAGCTACAGCCAATCGAAGCGTAGTAACATGTATGACAGCATTAGGAAGCACCGATTGTGTATAAAGTATAGCGTGGTGTATTTATTAGAGGCGTGGTCAATGTGTGTTGGTGTGTGCATGCATGCGCTAGCTATAGAGCTGGAGCACGTGTTTTTGTTTGGAAATAATTTGTGAGTTGTAAACTGAGAATGGATCGAGGGGCCATCTACAAAGTATGTGTACGCAATTTCTTGTCCACAATGATAATCGCTCGTTGGCAGAAAATAGCCAAAAATAGTGGCGCGATGACAATCACATTCGGCGAAGTGTGTGTTGAAGATATGATCGGCCACCGAGATCATTTGTCTTATTTTCGTCAGAAATTTTGTAATTTGAACAGCATGTTACCATAATTCCGTTAAAATCATGTCAGAAATGCTAATACTATAATTCATTTACGAATTTGCTGTATTTTAGAAGATGATTTATAGTGTCATAAATGCGCTGCATTTTTGTCACTTGAATGAACATGTTTTCCCAGCGGCATGACATGCCGATAGCGAAATCAACAAATGGTAAATTTCGGGTACCCGGGACTTGCCCGAAAAATTATCGCGAGTCCCGGGTAGTAAATACTCCCGAAATCGACAGCCTTAGTCTCAGGTATGCATTAAAGGGAGAGGGATCGAAACACAGAGTTTCCAAGTCTCCCTGATTTCGCAAAAGACTCCCTGAAAGTAGACCAAGATTAATGCATCGGATTTCGTCCCATCAGCAGTAAGCGCCATGACTTGCATTTTGCAGAGGTGCCTATCAGCCAATCTCCCTGAGTATTGTCATTGGGTTGTATGCATTTGAAAGATATCTCCCTGATTTCTGATGAAAGTTTCCTTAGATCTTCCCAATTGTTGATAGCTCTGGACATAGGCGTACCTGGGGGATGGGGGTGTTTAGGGGGTTCAACCCCCCCCCCCCCCCCCCCCTTTGACGAAAAAATGAATGTTTTGGGGGGTCTCGAGTCCACGTTTTAGCGTTCTCGACCGTTCATAACCAATGGTATTGGCCCCCGAGGACACAACTTAACAAATGGTCTTGGCCTCAACAACTTTTGCCGGATCTCGGTCTTGGCTTCAAACATTTTTGACGGACACCGACCCCCCCCCCAGTCTCAGTCATGACATCAAACAAAAGTTAACGGATTTCGGTCTCGACTTTGAAAAAATCCTTGGTATGCTTAACACACCCACCCTCCCCCTCACATTTTTGAGAAGCTGTTGATGCCCTTGTCAGTCTGAACTTTGCACCATTGGATGCCTTGACCTTGTTTGTATAGGTTGTTAAGCAAATCTATTGTTGAGACCACTCACTGCTAGTGCAGTGTTGACATTGTGATTTGGATGAGCAGTGTAACAGGGATAAGTGTCCAGCTGGGGACTATTGTCCAGTGACATCATTCGGACGGTTTTGAATCCTATTTTTGTCCGTTTTTGAGCCTTCATACACAACACACGGAGACACACAGACACACACAAACAAACACACATACACGCATACATTCGGACAATCAAACAAACAGTAATTTGGACAGATATCCCTCGATTTCTTCTTCTTCTTCAGGTTAATCTGCCTCCTTCAATCCTGAAGATTCATTTGCCATAGACACTTGGACACTTATCCCTGTAACACAGGCCATGCAACTGCAATCCGACAACCTTCAAATATTTACCAAACAAACAGTGTGAGTGTGAGAGAAAATGCAGAGTCATACTCTGTAAGTTAGAAATAGAAGCTCTAATTTTTGAATATCACATGCCAAATGTCTACTACTGTGTAATGACCTGAAAAAATACAATTTGTAAGCAGATTTCAGAAGAGCAATTTGTTTTAGAGGGCTAGGGGGGAGGATTTATCATTTAACAAAGCTTTAAAGGGATCAAGTAAGGTAAGTATTAAGTAGTAGGGCAATTCCACCATAACGGAATTACATTCAGAGACGTTTTTTGCTCATTATTTCATTCCCTGCGCAATATTCTCATGACTTAAGTAAATTTTGATACTTATATAAGTTGCACGGGTAACCAGGCTACAACATGATAGGGAAATGGTTTTATATCTTCCATGTGTTGTTGCACACTAGACCAATATGTGTGACCGTAACGGAATTACCGGAGAATGGAGGGTTTTTTTTTGCTACAAGTTTGCGTTGAGTTTCTCTGAAATATAAGACACTTTGAAACTGATTTTATGTATTTTTTCTATCTTGATAATGTCAACTTCATTTTGGAACAAGTACGTGCATAAACAACACAATGATGAGTTCACAAATTCACTTTTTTGAAAAAAGACCACTGTAACGGAATTACACAAATTTGTAACGGAATTACATCTCTGAAAGTTACCAGGAAAACTCAATTATTTTGCACTCAACTTTTCTTACATGCTAATGCAAACATCAAGGCTATCTAGCACTTGAATATAAACCATAATTTGACATATCTGTAAAGCAATTTTTGAACTTGTTATGTGTAAAATAAGTGAAAATATGGCCAAAATACAAATAAGAGTGAAATTTGAAAAAAAATATTGCTAAAATCCAGCTTTATTTCGGTTTATTTTCAGCTTCATATTAGTAGGCAAGAAATTAGAAAGGATTGCATCAATTTAATGAAAGAAAAATCCTAGGAACTATGTCCACTAATGTGTGTAACGGAATTACACAACTTAAGCAGTGAAATCAATTTGTCCACAAATCGGTACATGAACAACAAAGAATTCACATTTTAGCTTCAATACTTTTCAAAAATCAATAATTTGACAATAATAACCATATTTGAAGAAAAAAAAGCAACATTTTAGAATTTTTCCTTTACTTCAAGAAAAAATGGTTAAATTGTGAAAAAAAATGTACTACATTATGTGACATGCTAAATAACTGCACATAATCAATCTCAAGCAACATTTAAACAATTACAAATCACAAACAGGTCAAATCATTCAACTTTCAATGCTATAAAGCCTCGTAAACTTCCTGAATATTGGAAATCTGTGTGAATGGAAATGCATTGTGAATGGGTAATTCCACTGTTACAGAATGACAAATAAGTGAGTTTTAGCTCTGTTTTCTTAATCATATTTAAAATTCCTTTCACTCTCACAGTTTTTAAAACTATAATAACTGGCAGGGGTACTAGAGGTACAACAGAACCCAAGATTGTTACAAATCTATAACACTGTAGCGTCCAGAGACCAAAATACAATCATAACGGAAAGGGGTCTTTCATTCAACACTAACTATGTAATGATTTTCTGCAAAAGCTACCACAAAAAATTCTTCATTGGTAATAAAAACTTATCATTTAAGTTACAAACTTGAATTTGGTACATCTTTTTTTTCCAGAAATGATCTATTTTAACCTCTGAAATTACCTTAAGATAAACGAATGTCACTGTAACGGAATTACGCCTGTGAAATCCACCCATGAAAATGCAATTTCTTGGTTACATTTTTCTGCTTTTCTGCTTATAGTCATTAGTAAAGAATGTGTATGCATTGTTCATCACAAGCTCTTACATAAGGAACAAATCCTGAAGTTATGTGTGTGAGTAACAGAATTACAAGAAAATCGAGATTTGTTATATAAACTCTTGTTATATTATAATATTATTCTTTAAAAAATTCATCCTAAATTTATCTTAATTTACTCTCAAATCAATTTGGAATGCGTTTTCATCCATTCCATGAAATATGTGTATAGATGTATATCGGATATAAACGTGTATGATCCTCAAACAAAAAGTTGGCATATAAAATATAAATATGGAATTGCCAAAAATGAAAGACACCTTTAGGAATTCCCATTTGAAAATGCAAATACTTTGTACATCATTCTTCTTTGATCTGCATACAGAAGCACACTGAACACTCAATGTATTCTGACTTTATGATAATGAATAAAACATGTGTATCTTAGCCTGTATTATGTTTAGTTTTGAATATCTTGAAGCCTATTCTGTATTTATGTTTAATTTTATATGCTTCAGTTTAATACAAATTTACATAATTAATGATGAGTTATGAGCCTTTAACTGATCAATGATATTCAAATCTACATACAATTACAAAAATATTAATATTAAATCTCCTTGAAAGTTGAAGGTATGATTTATATCTTAAAATACATGAATGTAAATTAATGGGAGAAAATAAATGTAGCACCAGTGTCATACTAATCACTGGATATTTTTTATGCCTCCGCCAATGAAGTGGCCGGAGGCATTATGTTTTTGGGTTGTCCGTCCGTCCGTCCGTCCGTCCGTCCGTCCGTCCGTCCGTCCGTACGTCCGTCCGTCCGTACGTCCGTCCGTCCGTACGTCCCGTTTTCGTTCTCGCGATATCTCAAGAACCAGTTGACGGATCAATTTCAAACTTGGTATGAGTGTACATATTGGGGTGACAATGATCTGATTAGATTTTAGGGGTCATGAGGTCAAAGGTCAAGGTCACAGGACTCAATATATATGCAAAAATGCCTCGTTTTCGCGATATCTCAAGAACTGGTTGACGGATCAAATTCAAACTTGGTATTAGTGTAGATATTGGGGTGGCAATGATCTGATCAGATTTTGGGGTTCATGAGGTCAAAGGTCAAGGTCATAGGACTCAATGTATGTGCAAAAATGCCTCGTTCTTGCGATATCTCAAGAACCGGTTGACGGATCAATTACAAACTAGGTATGAGTGTACATATCGGGGTGCCACTGATCTGATTAGATTTGGGGGGTCATGAGGTCAAAGGTCATGGTCACAGGACTCAATATGTATGCGAAAAAATGGCTTGTAATTGCAAAATTTCAAGAACTGAATGTTAGATTTCAATCAAACTCGGTACCTGAATGTATCATAAAGAGTCAACGTAGCCATAAAATGTTGGGGTCATGAGGTTGAGGTCAAGGTCACGGGACTCATTATACATGCAAAAAAGCTTGTAATACCAAAATCTCAAGAACTAAATGTCAGATTTCAATCAAACTTGGTACCTGACTGTTTTTTTAGGGAGCCATCAAAGATTGGGGTCATATGGTCAAGGTCACAGGACTCAAAATATAAGAAAAATATTTTTTTAGATTAAATCAGTGCATGTTAATTTGGGCTTGATATTAAAATCGCGTGATAGCGGAGGCATAATTTTCGATTGCGCGCAATCGAAGATCCATCTAGTTTTTTAATTGTATTGTTTTTGTTTTTCCCTTTCTAAAGTACAAACATGAATCTGCTGCATCTTCATAATTTCAGTCAAGTGGTTCTTGCTGGAAACTAATTTAATGATAGAACATTATCATCTATTATGTTCATGGAGAGATTAGAGAAATTATCTATCGTGTATCAATTTAGTTAAATCACCATTGATGCAATATGAAGCATGTGGGTACAATGAGTCACATAAAGTAACATTGTACAGTACTTGTATAATGACTTATTGTCTACATGGCTACAGTTCATGCTATTTAAAGGGTATTTCTACATTGAGAACAAGAAATTTTTTTATTTTCAGCAATATCATTCATTACCTTACAAACCATGTGCGTGTAATTCCGTTACGTAACGGAATTACTAATACCGTTACGCCAATTTTGGAAAAAGTAGTGACATTATTTCAGAAAATTATGTTGGAAGTTCTTAGGACTGTGGTGAAGGAAGAGAATTCACAATGACATGACTAAAGAACAAGTAATAAGATATTGAGAAAAACTTATTACGTTTTATCGTAACGGAATTACGATCAAATATGCATAGATTCTCAAAAATTCTCAAAACAAAAATGCAATGAAGTTACTGTCCATGCTTTACAATTTGTGATTGTTACTACATTGTATGGAAAATATGACAAAAAGAGCAGAAACAATCATTGAATTGAAAGATTCACTTAATTTTCATGAAATGAAGCTGATTTATGAATAAAAGGTCATAAATTTCTGTTCAATTCAAGCAGAAATATTTGCAAAACCAATAGAGCTATACACAAATGGTTTTCAGTTTCCTAAAATTCAAGTTTTCCTCTATCGATAACAGTTTGATTTTGGGAAGATTGCTCAACTTTGAGATGTGGTGTTTTTGCCTTCTCTCATACGGAATTGCCCAGTACCTTTGTTGACATGTGCATCAAGTGATTAATGGTTGATACAATGTATTGTTGTCCTCTGGGTGTTGTGTAAAAAATTCAAGTTAAATAGACTCATTGCACTCACTTTGTACATGGTTTCGACGATCCAGTGGATTATTAATTTTAACATCTGAACACTTAATATCTGTTTAACGAAAGGGAAATTTAAACTGAAACCTGTCCCATTGACAAGGTATGAGAGAACCCCTATAATTACAATTGGATTTTGAAGATTTGGACAATGTTACTAAGTCCCTTTAATCTAAATTGAGCACAAAAAGTAAGTCCCCCCCTAAACAACTCCTCATAATTTCATAACCGAGTACTGTTTCCAGATGTTGTACGTGTTACATGTACCACATTATTTCTACAGTTGTTAATGTTTAATATGTACATTTTTGGTGAAAATCTGAGATATTCATCACTTCATGGCTGAATGAGCACAGATTAAAGACAAAATGACCCAATTTCAAAAGTCACAAGAACTTGTGCATACCTATATTACTAATCAATTGTTGTGAAACAGCACTTGTGGCTGAATGCAATAAAACAAATATGCTGTTTGAATTCCATCCATTTTGATTTTGTATTGGCACATGTGATTAAATGCATTACTTTCAACTGTAAAACAGTGTTATTTGACATTTCACAATACTCAATAAACTGCAATAATGAATTACTTTTGCGATTTTTGAAAATGACAATTTTCTCTTTTAATTTGTGCTTACTTAACCACGAAGTAATGAATTACCTCTTATTTGTACACATTGGTTTTCTAACTCCATATAAATATTTTCCGAGACGAAATCTTTAAATGATTTTTGCTCATAAAAATTATGAGCAGTTGCTTTTTTTTTGGGGGGGGGGGGACTTACTTTTTGTGTTAGGTTTATATTCTAATTGCAAAGAATAAGAGATATTGAAATAAAATGTTGTATTTTTATGTTTTGCAGACTCCATTGACATATCTAGCATGGCTTTACCGGCTACCTTAAGGAAGATGCTGGTCACTAAACTGACCACTAACTTCAGGGAAGCGGTCAAGATCACCAGCGTCCCCATGGTCCAGCCAGGGCCGAATGAAGTCCTCATGAAAACAAGGTACGTACATGTTATTGTTATACTAACTGGTTGTTAAAGGGAACCACCACCCACAAATAGTATTCATATCAATGCAATATAATAGTTTTAGTAGTCCATCGCACCAACAAAATCAGAAAAATTATATAATTTGAAAACCCATCACAATACTAAACTCTAAAGTAATTGTTAATTAGACTGCATACAAAGACTAGTCCATTGTCTCTGAGGTCGTATGTGTCTACTATGCTTCTATCGTTTGAAAAATGAATGTTTGCCCATGGTAAAACTCAGAACTTGCAGCCAGTATTCATTAATTGTTATACCCCCTTTTTTTATTTGACTTATGACAATGAATCTTTAAATTCTGTTGGTTTTGCTTGATTTGAACTATACAGGTATGTGGGCATCAACGCATCAGAAATCAACATGTCGGCAGGGCGGTACGAGAACACGGGAGAACCACCGTTTGATGCAGGCATGGAGGTAACAGGGACTTCTGCGATTTGCAAGACTGGTTTCGTTTCGCTTAACAAACGGATATCCATTTCACTACACAGCAGTGAAAAAAATACCCTGGGGCTCGCGGCGAATTTGCCCCTAAAATACCAAAAAGAGCCCCATCCCCCCCCCCCCCCCCCAAAAAAAAATTAATTAATAAATAATAAAAAATAAATATACAAATTTTGAGTATTATTTTCATGCAGGCAAACTTGAAAGGTAGTCCCCCTAAAATTAATGTTTTCCCTGC
The DNA here is from genome assembly GCA_037951105.1 of Echinarachnius parma. Lineage (NCBI taxonomy): Eukaryota > Metazoa > Echinodermata > Echinoidea > Clypeasteroida > Echinarachniidae > Echinarachnius > Echinarachnius parma. The sequence continues at coordinate 21,849 of JBAMJV010004627.1, read as the reverse complement.
TACATAAAGCTTTATTCAAGAAAGACTATTCCAGTGAGTTAGACATGCTAGTCAACTAGTTCACTAGTGGACTGGTAACATGCATTAATACCATCCCCCTAGCTTAGTTCCATGCTACATATATTTAAGATGGTAGAGTTTAGTGAGCAACAAACAGTTTGCTTAGCTCCCAATTAGATTTTAAAGCTGGGTTTAGCCTTGGGTACCTACTAAGTTAACTCTAGTTAGTAAAGTACTAGTACATGATCAAGGTCCCGTTGCAGAAACACATGCAATGGCTTGTAAAGTTGTAATTAATTTCAAGTCAGATCATGTGACTAAATGTGCATAACTGATTGGTTCAAATGTGCAAATTTACTGACGTTCAATTAATTTAATTGCAACTTACAAGCGATTGCATCTCTCTCTGCAACTGGGCCAATGGGGCCCATGTGTAACTTAAATACATAGCCACTATATCCAAAATGGACTTATTATGAAACTAAGCTAGGGGTGATTCATGTGTGAAGTGTGAACCCTATTTCCACATTCTAGAAACAAACAATAAACAATACGAGATGATCAAAATTTCTAACAGTCAATGCCACAAAAATGATTGTTGAACATAAGACACAAAAACCGTTTGTAATTAATACATCATTATACTGATCAAAGTAACAATTGAGAGCATGAATGCAAACAGGTTTTGTATGAAATTATTTCTATGAAAATGTTGATATTGATATTATTAGTTCATGACACTTTCCAATTTTGTGTTTCCAGAGTGTCGGTGAGGTTGTACAGGTCGGAAGCGGTGTGAAGAACCTGCAGGTTGGACAAGCTATAGCCAGCATGGGCTGGGGTGCGTTCTCAGAGTACAGGGTAAGCTATAGCCAGCATGGACTGGGGTACATTCTCAGAGTACAGGGTAAGCTATAGCCAGCATGGACTGGGGTACATTCTCAGAGTACAGGGTAAGCTATAGCCAGCATGGACTGGGGTGCGTTCTCAGAGTACAGGGTAAGGCCCACAGGTGTTGTGTCAGTTTAACCAGGAGAAGAACCATTTCAAAGCAAAATTGCTCATTATTTCTCTTGAGCATCAAATTGGCAACTCCTAATGTTTTACCACCTTTTAATGACATCAAAACTCTAGTAATTCAAGAAAAAAATTAGAGTTTTGTATGCCATGAAGTTGCCAATTTGAACAGCAAAATCTGATTTTAAAATGTAAAAATGTGTTGCTAATTTTTCTATACAGATGTGAAATAACGATCTACACACAAATAAAAATCATTTAGAAATAATGAAATTGAAAGCAGAGTGCAATAACCAAATAGGGCAACAAAATAGAAAAATTGAATATGCTATTTGATAAACTTTGCCTGAGACATCCCATTCCCCACATTCAAAGGTGATCCCTAAGTATGAAAGCTAGCAACTAACCCCTAATCCTAACACCTAGATACCCTTCCCTATATGAAACCTTTTTATAAGTTCTGATTTTGCTAGTACTGGGACATAATGGGCGTAGGCCGAGTAAAAAGCTACCGGTGCATCGACTACTTCAAACGTTCTTCTCACGCGATTAAATATTTCGCGCTGAGCAACAGAAAGACAAAACAAAAACTCATAGAAGAGCCCCCGTATAATTATTTGCATAGAGTCCAATGCAAGGCAGATTTTTTAGTTCCGTTTCCATGCAGGCAAGCTTGAAAAGTAGATTCTAATATTTTTCCTGAATTGTGCACATATTACTGTTTAACATTTTCTCTGATCTAGACACATTATTGAAGTGTGTATCCAGTTACCGGGGTAATAATAATAGCGCTTAGAGGCATAGTGCAATTTGCGCTCTATAATTATCTATTATTGTTATCTATTATAGTTATTGTTATTATTATTATGATGATTATTATTATTATGATTATTATTTTTATTTTTATTTGTAATATTTCTGTTTGATTTGTCCACAGGTCGTTCCAGAGAAGACTGCCATCCCGCTGCCAGCGGTCAAGCCTGAGTTTGTCACGCTCATCGTCAGTGGGATGACTGCTGACCTCAGTCTCTCAGAGGTAACATCTTTAAAGGGATCCAGTAACTTTGTTGACATGTGCAAAAAGTGATCAAGATATTGTTGTTATCTGATATGTCCACTGGGTGTTGTGTGAACATTTCAAGTTAAATGGACGTTATATGGCAGAGTAATGAGCACAAATGCAAAGTGATATTCACTAACTCATTACACTCACTTTGAACACGGTTTTGATGGTCCAGTGGATAATTTAACATCTGAACACTTCAATCGTAAATATCTTTTTAACGAAAGGGAAATTATAAAAAAACGAAACCTGTCCCATGCTTTTATTGTTTATACGAATATAACGAGGTATGTGGGAACCGCTAGAATTCCAATTGATTTAGAGGATTTGGACAATATGTTACTAAGTCCCTTTTATGGATCTAGTAACTTTTTTGGCATGTGCAAAAAGTGATGAATGGTTGCCGGATTGTAATGTGGATGTTTGCGACCTGATACATACGTTCACTGAGTAATGTGTAAAAATGGTATGTTAAACTAAAGGGAGTGCCCCTTTTTTGCAAGCCAAAAAATATAAGTTGCCATATTAACCTCAAATATTATAGATCATGATTTTTAAAATTTATTCTGAAAAGATTAGGACTTGACAATGTATTTTGGTGGAGTTATGAATTTTATGATTTTTGTTATTACCTATAGATTAATAAAATGTTGGACGACGGTTTAATAACCGAACCTCACAATAATCTGTCTAGCTCCCTCTACGTTCGCTGTTGGATAGTGTATGTGGTATGAATGTGATGCCCACCACCCATAATAGATAGCGCCACCAACGAGAGAGATCTGCACAAAAGCAGTGATCGCTATGAATGATGGCACCTACGGCTATGAAATTTCATACGCAGCATGATACAAGTATTATGCAGATCTGTACCAAATTTGAAGCATTTTGGCATTTTTGGTAAAGAGGGGCACGTACTCCCTTTAAAGGGATGTTATATGGCCTAGTAATGAGGGACAATGCAAAGTGGTACAGTCAAACCTGTCCTAGCAGCCAACCTGTCTGTAGTGGTCACTAAAAGTAATCTCCTGTAAAGAAAATCAAATTGAACCTGTCTACAGTGGCCACTTTTCTTGTTTCCCTTTTGTGGTCACTATCCACAGGTCGGACTGTATATTCGCTTACTCGTTGCACTGACTTTGCACACAGTTACATGTTTATCATAATCATGAATATCTCCATAATTAGGAGGAAATTGGACAAATTTAACCCATCCTTATTCTTCTCTTACCGTAAGCCAAACAACCTGGTACCCGAGAGCTCCAAGTGATTTCGCTTGAATTTGACAATGTTAATGGATCACATTAATATTTCCGCAATTCTATTTCTCCCTCAGCCGTAGAGTACATACAATGTACTTACATTCGTGTTTTTGTTTTGTTTGTTTTGTTTGTTTAGGTTGGTGAGCTGAAGCCCGGAGAAACAGTCCTCATCACAGGTACTGTATGTTCTGTCTCCATTTCATTCTGTCAGAAAGTTAATTTCTTTTCTATATCCCTTCAAGGATATAAGCACATAAACTACAAACATAATAGGTGACAACGTTAGAAACAAGTGACTCAATAAAGACACATTAAACGCGAAGTTACTGTTGGAACATATTGGTTAGAGCTGAGCGTTGATAACTGCCAAATGAGAAGAGCTACGAACGTTCAACCGAGAATGAACAAGGTATGCTTATAAATAGCAAAACCAAAGAGATGCACTTGGATGGGCATTAGGTAAGGTGCTCAATAGAGCGTACCTTTCATTGATAAAGAACAGAAAGAGCACGTACATGTTGTCTTGGTAGCTAACCGATATGCCACTCGCGGTGGGGTTTGTGTGTGCTTTGCATATAATGTGCAAATGAACATTTCAAATTACAACCGTCGATCCGCGATATAAATCTTTGATTACCAGAGATGATGTTCTAATTTCAAATATATCAAATAATAGGTGGTTTTTAGGCCAAAATTGTATAGTCCCGTATTTGTAAAAAAAATTATTCATTCACTTGGTCATGCTGTAATAAAAGCATACATTGCATTATTTTTGTGTGGGGCGTTTCCTAATACTGTCATTGGCTTTAACATCGATCGTCTCATTTTTAAACGTTTCATGTTACAGCCGCTGCGGGAGGAACAGGCCAGTTTGCTGTAAGTTCTCGTATTAAAGGGAAAGTTGAGTTTTGGTAGAGAGGGCGCTAGACTACTTAATTGGTTTGTGAGGTAATGAAAAACTGAGTGTAAAATTTGAAAGAGCATAATATTTAAACAATAAAATCATCTTTGTTTGATCAAAATCGGTTCAGAAACGGCTGAAATATCCATAAATATAACAATTTGTAATAAACCCGGGGGCCCCGGGTTTATTAGAGAATTTTGAACCAGCCGTTAAAAATTCAAAAAAATGCTTCCTCTTTTCAAAAAGTTACAAAATAGGTATTTAAATAGTTGTTGGTTATTTCTCTATCTAATCACTATTTCAACAAAGCATTACATGCACAATATTTTATTCAAAATGGTTGAAACCGATGAGTGTTTAGAGAGCGCCCTCTTAAGTTTTAACGGCTCTTTTTGAATAACATGATCTTTACTACGTCATTTGTAATTTTGTGTTCCTTTCTAGTTATAACTATTAGTTTGTAATGTAATGATGCAGGTTTTGGTTACTAAAATTCAGTTTCACTAAAACTGTACTCTCCTTACCAGAACTCAACTATCCCTTTAATCATTTCTCATAAATTTTTCTAATTGTGACCGGCTATAGCAAAAATGTAGATTTTTAAACCACTGGAAAGGCCTCATTACAAGCTTTCATTTGATGCTTTGTTCTAACAAATTGGTCAATAATTGGCGAAGATACGATTGTTTCAATTTTACAATCAGAAGTCTTTTACACACATTATGTGAACTTGAAATGAATTAACCGGCAAGTGCAGGGTTTTGCTGTAGCCGGTCACAATTTGCTTGTACGGACTGTTCGTATCAAACAGACTGGTTCACTGATATGTGACCGGCTATAGCAAAACCCGGCACTTGTCGATAATTCATGTTTTGAAGAAATAAGCATTTTAAGTTCACCTAATGTGTGTTAAAGACCTTTGATTGTAAAATTGAGCAAATCATATCTTCGCCAATTATTGACCAATTAGTTAGAACAAAGCATGAAATGAAATGATGAGGCCTTTGTAATGGTATGAAAATCTACATTTTGATTTTTACCGACAAGTGCCAGGTTTTGCTATAGCCGGTCACATATATTGAAATGTACGCATAGACCTTATTAATGTCCTTCCTATCCTGATGAAAGATTGAAATGGGTCTCGATTTTTCGAAAGGGCTCCCTAATTATTTAGACATTAAAGGAACACTTGAGTATTGGTACCTTCCAACATGCCCCTTGACACTAAATTGGCTGGTTTTAATTCCATTTGAAAGTTCATTGAATAATCATGTAAAATGAGAATGATTCCCTTTTGAATGCTCTCATAGTTGTTAAATTTGTTTTTAAAATATTTTATTTATATATCATCTAGCCAGACGATATCTTGACTTTTTTTTAAAAACATAAAATGCTTATAGACTTCTTTTTATAAATGTCAAAAGAGCTCTTTGAATAGTAGTTGATGATATCTATATTTAATCATTATTTTAACAAAACATCACATGCACAATTTTGTATGAAAAATGGCTAAAACCAATTAGTTTTTAAAGAGCGCCCTCTTGAGTTGTAACGACACTTTTTTAATGATAACAGGCTTTTTACTTTGTCGTTTGTAATGTTCTATACCTTTCGAGCATTGGGGAGTTTATAGTGCTGCTCTGTAAGTTGTGCATGTACCTTGGGCAGGTCTAAGTTACTAGATCCCTTTAATGTAGAATTCTCATCATTATGATGTTATTATTTATGATCAGGTGCAACTGGCTAAGCAGGCTGGATGTCATGTGATCGGGACCTGTTCCACAGACTCCAAGGTGGAATTCTTGAAGGTAAGTTTACTTTTCACAACAGTTTTTCAATTACATTTTTGTATGTTTGTTTGTTTGTTAGATTTTTCAAAATCACAGTGAGCGTCGATAGACAGGATGTGCGCTATATAAGCATCCACTATTATTAGTATTATTATTTATTATTACTTGATTTGTGAACTTATTATAACACATTGTGCTTTATAAAAACCAATCAACCTAAAGATTTTGCTAATAGTTTGAAAACTTGGTTGATCCAACAAATTATTTAAATCTGATCTAAACTACGTACTTTAAATATGCATGTCTTGTTTTAGTTCAGATACGCAGTTGTTGGTATGATCAGAATAGGATGATTAGGATCATTTAGTGTGCGGTGGTCTTAAAGGGGACCACCACTCAAAGAACAACAAACGCTTATATGTTTGGTACCGTTGTTTGATAGTAAGGAGATGTCCAACACTCTGCAAAGGGTTGTGTAATAGACCGCTTCTGTAATGTATGCAAATAATATGCGTATGACGTCAGACTCCCTGTTGGCAAGCTTAACAATAGTAACTAGGTCCGGCAAGCTCCGGCAAACTTAGCTTGCCGGAACTAGTTACTATTGTTAAGCTAGCCAACGGGGAGTCTTACGTCATACGCATATTATTTGCATACATTACAGAAGCGGTCTATTCATAAACAATACAATTAATCACCAACACTTACGGATCATGGTTCCGTATGTGCCAAACGTATGTAAATGCGCCAGTATAAGTGCACCAGTGGCAATTCTATACACGCGTACGTTTGGAGACGACAGAACCATGGAAGACGCGTACATGTATAGATAGTCTTCGTCTGTAGACTCATGAACACATACTTCAGTATGTTGATGAGTTTTTCAGTCATATAATTTGTCTGGAAGCATATTTTACTGAACGTGTTGCTGGAATGGACTACTAAAACGTATTACCTTTCATTTTAAAAGAATATCCCACCCTGTGTTTATTGTGTTACAGGGAATTGGATGTGACCGCCCAGTCAACTACAAGAAAGAGAATCTGAAGAGCGTCCTGCGAAACGAATATCCAGTAAGTACATGTAGGACTCCCTCTATGACAGGATGGTTATAGGGAACTCCCTGTAGAACTATGATTATGTATATCTTATTTTTATCAGTAGAGTTAAAAAACAGTGATCTGCATAGGTATATCCGAGATATTTCTACTTTTCTTTGCTCATTTTTATTCATTTAAAATATTTCTAGTCGGTTTCAGGGTAGGAAATATACAGAGGCTAAGGGCAATTTTTGCCCCCTGAAATAAGTAGGTAGCCACTAAATTACCACAGGGTATTATGTGAAAAATGTCTGGATACCCATCAGATTGGAAAAGTAGCCCCCTAAAACAAAAACAAAATAATAATTCCTGCATTGACTCAGTTTACTTATGTTAGAATTATAAAAAAAAATTTGTCTACTAAAACCCTAAAATAACCTTACCTTATTACAATGCTACATGAATATAAACTGTTTGCACCTGTGTATTTACAGAAAGGCATCGATGTCGTCTATGAGACGATCGGAGGGGAGATGTTTGACACCTGCCTCAAAGCGTAAGTCTATCTGTTTGAAATCATTTTCTCCAAATAGCTGCATCACTTTGGTGATCCCTTGCACATATCCTTAAAGTTGACGTCTTATCCTTCGGGTTCGTGTCAAATTAATAATAGATTCTGCCCACATGAGCAATGAAAAGCTACTGGGTTTCAGGGACAAACACAGCACCAGGGCTTTCTATACTTCAGCTGGTAGAGCATTGGGGGGTGTTTCACAAAGATCCTAAGTTGATCTTAGCACTAAGATGGTCTTAAATATTATGGAAAGCCATTAGTGTTTTGAAACATTTTTGTAAAAGTTATGTTGAAATGCATAAAATGTTGATTCAAATCATATATATTTTCTAATTATCAAAGAGATTCATAATCTTCACATAAAATTCATGAAATCTCTTTGATAATTAGAAAATATATATGATTTGAATCAACATTTTATGCATTTCAACATAACTTTTACAAAAATGTTTCAAGACACTAATGGCTTTCCATAATATTTAAGACCATCTTAGTGCTAAGATCAACTTAGGATCTTTGAGAAACACCCCCTGGTCTAGCAATCCAGAGGTCTTAGGTTTGAATCCCAGAGAAACCCTATTTTCTTTGCTCATCGTCATTTCTATGCAATTTGCATTTTTCTTGTTTGATGAAAATGATCCCCAAAACATTGAATATTTCCATTAACAGTGATACCTTGGAAGATTAAAATATATGACTCGAAGTGGCAGGAATTATGCATTCATCAGTAACAGTGAGCAAAAATGCAAACATTTTTACTAATGTGTCCCTATCATGCAGTTATTCTTCTTCTATTTGTTTTTGTACAGTGCCTTATAGAAACATGTGTAGTAAGCGCTTTAATATACATGTTATTTATTATTATTTGATTGTTCATCAGAACCTGCTAAGAGACTACATCCCAACACCTGCTAGACTGTCCTCGGACCAAAACTTAAGAACATTTTCATTTACCGCACCCACACTATGGAACATTATGTTACCTCTAGACATTCGCACCTCTCCTACTTTTGATATCTTCTGCTCCAAACTGAAGACATTTTTATTTAATACATTATACAAATAATTTTCTGCACCAGCACCCCCTTATACCTCAGTCACATTTGACACGGCGGCCGTACGGTCTAAAATTTCTACGGCCAATTACAAAAATAGGGCCGCCGTAGAATTTCTACGGTCACATGCATTAGCAGTCACATTTGCCACGGCCGCCGCACGGCGTATCTTCAATTTGTGAAGACAGAAAATCTGCGGCTGCCGTACGGCCTTTAAAGTGATGACGCACGGTCGCCTTAGGGCGTCCCTGCGGTTGCCGTAGGTTATTTGAACAAATATCAAGGCAGACGCAAGGCGCCCGCAAGGCGGCCATACGGCAACCGTGCGGCCAGACTGACGCTACAGCTACACCCCTATAGAGTATAGGAGTGGTAGCCATGGCTACGGCGTGTATAACTTTTAGTTATAATTCTACGGCGACCCCTACGGCCTGTAAAATATACGGTTACGCCGTACGGGGACCCTGCGGCCACCGCAGATTTTCTGCGGCCGCCGCACGTTTCTCTCGATTTCGGGGGCGTACGGCCGCCGTACGCTCGCCGTAGAGCAAATGTGACTGTAGCATTATCAATTGTTTGTCCTAGAGAGAATTATGTGCCTTGGAATAGTTTTTACTAGATATAAGGCACAATGGAAGTGCTGGATAAATAAGTAAGTATGTGCCACTGCAATCCAGCTTGTAGCTGCAAATGTGACATTTTGTTTAGTTGAGTAAAATACCACTATTAATATGATATTATTGTAATTAAAAAGATTATGATTGTGATTGCATTTGCAGTTTGCGCAGACATGGCCGCATGATCGTCATTGGATTCATCACAACCTATCAGGGTGCCTTCACCCCAAAGAATGAGGCATCGTGGGCCGGAACGGTGAGTAGTCCTATTCGACTTGCCTGACAGGCTGGCATCTGGCTGGAATACTCCCCATGGAGTGAACAAGTTATAATAATAATATCCTCGTTTATATAGCGCCTATCACGATTGATAATCATCTCCAAGTAACTTAATGGTAACAGAAGAATGAAATGGGTTTTGATTCTTCAACTGTCTCCGGACAGGCTGTGCACTTTGTGTGTTAGAATGATTGCAGCATGTAAATAGTGTCAAGTGCTACGATGCTCAGTTGAATAGCGCTTTTTGAATAACCATTATTATAATAATAATAATAATTGCACATTTTCCACTCCCTGGAGAGTATTCCAGACAGTTGCCTATTAGGCAATTTGTCACGTTATTATTATCATTATCTAATTATTGCATTATTATAACTTGGGCAACAACTAAGGTAAGTAATTGGAAAAGAAACTTAGAGCCACAGAAAGAGCAATGCTGAGGATTACGGTAGGAGTTTATACAAGAGGGAAAAAGGTCAGAGAAACGGGGATATCATACAGGAAATAAAAACAAAGAAATGGAGATGGGCAAGGCCACCTTGCAAGACGTATCTATAGGTAACAGATGGACGCATAAAATAAATAATTGGACACCAAGAGCACAGACCAGAAGAAGAGGCAGACAGAGTAGGCGTAGGATGGATGACATCAGAGAATTTTGGGGTGTTACATGGATGCGACAAGCACATGAACGAGAAAGAAGAAAATGGAATTGTGATAAACAGGCCTTCCTTCTGGAGTGGAGAGATATAGGCTAGATACATAGATCGATATAATTAGTAGTAGTATTGTTATTATTAGTAGTAGAAGTAGTAGTAGTAGTAGTAGTAGTAGTAGTAGTAGTAGTAGTAGTAGTCGTCGTCGTCGTCGTCGTCGTCGTCGTCGTAGTAGTCGTAGTCGTAGTCGTAGTCGTAGTAGTAGTAGCAGCAGCAGCAGCAGCAGCAGCAGCAGCAGTAGTTAGTAGTAGTAGTAGTAGTAGTAGTATTATCATTATCATTATTATTGTTGTTGTTGTTATTGTTATTGAACATTATTATTCTTGATGATGATTATAATTATTATCAATGTCCACTCCCTTCCCATTTTGCAGGTCATGTCGAAGTCTGCATCCATCCGAGGCTTCCTCCTCCTCCACTACGCCAAACTCTACCCACAATCCCTCAGCAAGCTGTCGCAGCTGCTGATGGAGGGCAAGTTGAGTGTGGGGTGTGATTTGGGCAAACACGACCCCAAGGGACCCTTCAGAGAGCTGGAAGGCGTCTATGACGGTATAGATGTAAGTCACTCCAGTTACAGAAGATGTTCATAATGCTAAAGATGTAATTTAATCAAATAACAGAAATGAATTTGGAAGAAGCAGAGAATGGTTAGTAGAAGGGGAGAGGGGATTAGCCGGGATTAGGCAAAATTGGGGTGTGAGTTGGGTTAGCATGACCCCAAAGGACCCTTCAAGGAGTTGGAAGGCGTCTATGATGGTATAGATGTAAGTTAAACCAGTAAAAGACATATAATTGGGCAGAGGTACTAATATGGGAGAGGCAGGGAATGGTTGGTAGAAGGGGAGAGGGGATTAGCCGGGATTAGGCAAGGGTGGGGTGTGATTTGGGCAAGCACGACCCCAAAGGACCCTTCAAGGAGTTGGAAGGTGTCTATAACGGTATAGATGTAAGTTAATCCAGTAACAGAAATGTAATTAAAGAGAAGAACAAATATGGGAGAAGCAGAGAATAGTTGGTAGAAGGGGAGAGGGGATTAGGCAAGGGTGGGGTGTGATTTGGGCAAGCACGACCCCAAAGGACCTTTCAGAGAGCTGGAGGGTGTCTATGACGGTATAGATGTAAGTTAATCCAGTAACAGAAATGTAATTAAAGAGAAGAACAAATATGGGAGAAGCAGAGAATAGTTGGTAGAAGGGGAGAGGGGATTAGCCGGGATTAGGCAAGGGTGGGGTGTGATTTGGGCAAGCACGTCCCCAAAGGACTCTTCAGGGAGCTGGAAGGTGTCTATGACGGTATAGATGTAAGTCAATCAAATAACAGAAGATGTTCATAATGCTAAAGATGTTATTTAATCAAATAACATGAATGAATATGGAAGAAGCAGAGAATGGTTGGTAGAAGGGGAGAGGGGATTAGGCCAAATTGGGGTGTGATTTGGGTAAGCACGACCCTAAAGGACCCTTCAGGGAGCTGGAGGGCGTCTATGACGGTATAGATGTAAGTTAATCCAGTAACAGAAATGTAATTAAAGAGAAGAACAAATATGGGAGAAGCAGAGAATAGTTGGTAGAAGGGGAGAGGGGATTAGCCGGGATTAGACAAGGGTGGGGTGTGATTTGGGCAAGCACGTCCCCAAAGGACTCTTCAGGGAGCTGGAAGGTGTCTATGACGGTATAGATGTCAAACCAAGTCAAACCAGTAACAGAAATGTAATTAGGCAGAGGTACTAATATGGGAGAAGCAGGGAGGGGTTGGTAGATGGGGAGAAAGGATTAGCCGAGATTAGGCGAGGGTGGGGTGTGATTTGGGCAAGCACGACCCCAAGGGACTCTTCAAGGAGTATTGGAGGGCGTCTATGATGGTATAGATGTAAGTTAATCCAGTAACGGACATGTAATTGGGCAGAGGTTTTTATGCCTCCGCCAACGAAGTGGCCGGAGGCATTATGTTTTCGGGTTGTCCGTCCGTACGTACGTACGTCCCGTTTTCGTTCTCGCGATATCTCAAGAACCAGTTGACGGATCAATTTCAGACTTGGTATGAGTGTACATATTGGGGTGACAATGATCTGATTAGATTCTAGGGGTAATGAGGTCAAAGGTCAAGGTCACAGGACTCAATATATATGCAAAAATGCCTCGTTCTCGCGATATCTCAAGAACCGGTTGACGAATCAATTTTAAACTTGGTTTGAGTATACATATTGGGGTGGCAGTGATCTGATTAGATTTGGGGGGGTCATGAGGTCGACAGTCATGGTCACAAGACTCAATATATATGTAAAAATGGCTTTTAATGGCAAAATCTCAAGAACTAAATGTCAGATATCAATCAAACTTGGTACCTGAATGTTTCTTAGGGAGCCAATGTAGCCATCAAAGGTTGGGGTCATATGGTCAAGGTCACAGGACTCAAGATATGTGACAAATATAAAAAATGTATTAATTCAGTGCATATCAACTTACTGGATATTAAAATCGCGTTATAGCGGAGGCATAATTTTTGACTGAGCGCAGTCGAAGATCCATCTAGTTTATCTGATATTATAAGGTAAATTCAATGGGCCTTAGGTGGTCTCTATAACAAGGTTTGTAATTTGGAATAAGAAGGAAATGGTGGGTCGAAGGGGAGAAAGGATTAACTGGGATTAGGCAATGGTGGGGTGTGATTTGGGCAAGCACGACCTCAAGGGACTCTTTCAAGGAGTTGGAAGGTGTCTATGACGGTATAGATGTAAGTTAATCCAGTAACAGAAATGTAATTAGGGAGTGGTACAACCTCTTTATAAGGAACACTGTTATAACGAGGTACCTGATATAGTGAGGCACCCCGTGTTCACACACAAAATTTTCAGCCCTTAATCATGACTAAAGAATCAGCAGCTGACTATAGAATCAGCTTCCCATTAAAAATTTGTGTGTCTGAACGCTTACTAACGAAACGACGTATCGTTAGAGACGACTAGCGAAACGCTGGTTTTATCACCGTTTCGTACGAGAGCTGACTATAGAATCAGGGCGAATTTGCGTGTGAACAACCGCAGCTCGCTTTAGTGATGATTAAATCGAGACCCTAACTAACTGGGCGTGGCTTAAAGCGAACGTTCGCGCGCACAGGTGACGGCAGACAGAAAAAAAAGGAGAACACACTGCGCAGTAGCAAACTGCGCAGTCATACGATGTTTGGGGGGGTTCGCCGCCAGCTGTGAACCAGCTGGTGTCCGATATGCTCTGTGTGTGTCTGAACAACGACCAGGTTTGATTTAATCATCTCTAACGATACGTCGTATCGCTAGAGATGATTCTATAGAGATGATTAAGGGCTGAAAATGTTTGTGTGTGAACACGGGGGCTATTTCACAGGTCCAGGTTCTATTTAATATTTTGAAGCCCTGATGCAACGAGCTATCTGATATTAGATGCTGCTTGTACGTATCGGCTTCTATCTGATATTACAATGTAAATGTAATGGGACTAAGGTGGTCATTATAACAGGTTTTTTATGTAATTTGGAAGAAGCAGGGAATGGGTGGTAAGAGAATTGCACAGGGATGGGGTTGTGATATGGGAAAACAAAACCGTAAGGGACCCATCAGGGAGTTGGAAGGCATTTATGCAGTGATCGAAACTAGCATAGGCCCGCTTCGGGCCACCAAATTTCATTGATCCTGTGGGGGTAAGTATTTGGCCGGGACTGCGGGGCTGGAGCTTGGCTAGGTTCAGGCTGGGTTCTACTTCGCAACAACTCTACACAAGACACTGCAGACATGTGTACTGGTTGGCTTCCTCAGGCAGACTGCCCAGATTTAATGTGTAGCTACTTGCTACTCAATTTAAACACAATATAACACAAGATCACTCTAAATTCCATGCAAATTAGCTGGTGATAAATATACATAAGAATAAAGGCTAATAAATATTCATGGCATGCACCCAGCATGCACTGTACAAGTAATGTCAGTACTGAATATTCATGCATAATGGTTATTCATGATGCATGGTAAACTGTATACATCTACACATATTCAAATGACCTCATCAATATTCATAAGGGCAGACCAGATGTGCAGTGAAGGATATGAGAGAGAATGGAGATCAATCTGAAAGGATGAGGGTGATTGGGTGGAAATGAAATGCAAATGAGTTAATGAATATGTACTAGTAGATGAAATGGTATGGAGTGGCATGGCAAGTTAAAATGATGAGTGGGGGTTGGAACTGTATAAAATATAGCCCTACAAACCATTCCTCCTCTTACAAAAAAAATGTCCTCATTTTACAAGCTCTTATCGGAGTAAAGAGTACAGTAATTATAAATGATTCATTCTCATCTAGAGCCACATTTACGTAATACAACATATAAAAACAAACCACTAGGAACAATTTTATGGCAAAATTGATCACTACTATTGGCAGTGTTAAACAATCATCATGTATCCTTTAAATTGTCATGATCAACATAAAATAAAATAACAATTAATTTGTCCTCTTTTCGTAAATACATGTATTGTATAAAGAACCTTTTTTTTTTTAATGCATTCTGTATACTGCCGTTTACGCTCCAAATAAACCAAGATATATTATTCTCATGCACAAGAATCAAAATTTAATTACATTAATAATATCTCAAGTGCCTAAAAAAAAACTTATTCGTTATTAAATATCAGGCACAATATGGCGACCATAAGTGAAAACCAATTCCAATATTTATCAATACAAAATAAACTAATGGCACTTATTTCAAAATTTGCCTTTACACATAGTTCTTCAACCATGGATAAACAAACATTATTATAATATTTTGTTAACCCTTTTTTTTTAAACCATAAATAATCAGACATTGGTATTATTTTTTTTCCTTCTCTTTTACCTGTTATATTTATAACCATATATAACCAATATTATGTTTTTCTTCAACAATGAACGATCTGGCATTATTTTCACTTCATCTGGAAATAACCAAACATTTAGAATGTACTTTTCTCTTTCTAAAAAATTTTCCAAAATAAATTCAACAATTCAACCATTTTTTTTGTTTTGGCCTTGAACAACTTTTCTTTTAACTGTTTGTTTTGTTGTTCAACTCTCCCTTTTATACGTGTACTATATATTATTATTAACAATCATATATAACACTAATTTAACAAACAAATAGATCAAAGTCAATTTGACATTAAAAAGGTAGAAACATTTCAATCCATCATTTTTATGTCACATCTTATTCAGTGTGCAAAGACTAATGCATCTTCAGTTTTTCGACCAAATAACGTTGCTTCACTGTATTGCGACGAATAATTAATGTAACAGTCTCTTTGGGACTTCGCCTAACACTTCTACCTGCTATCAGTCCATTCACTCCATTCTCAAGTCTATAATCTTTCTTTTCTTCCTTTCAAAATTGTCCTCTGCACTAATGTCCGTTCTGAAGTCTCTGCTTGTGCAAATTTACTATTCAAGATTTCCTTCCTAAGTGTCCATTTCACTAACGTCCATTCTAAAGTGTCCATTCTTCTTCCTAATGAATTATATCATCTGTTCATTCTTTCCTAAATGTACATTTCTGCTCCTTTCCTCTGTACAGACTGTTGTACGCTTTCACTCCTATACTGTGCATCGGCTTTTATCAGTCCATATAATAAATGTACTTAACCTGTGTTCTAACGTTCAATATTAAAATGTTTTTAATATCCTATCCCAATTTAAATTCTCAATTAATTTCTATTTCCTATCCAATTATTTTTCCTATCAAATTTATTTCTGTCTAAATTACTTTTTCCACTTTTGGTAGTCCTTAAAGCGTTGTGGTTCGCGAATTCGTCTTCCATAACGCGACTGTTTAGAGTCTCTAGATGGTTCCTGGCCAACGGTTGTTGAGTCTCCCGGCGCTGATGAGGATGCTTGCGTCTTGGCTCGCGTCTCGTCTTGCATCTCGGCTCGCGTCTCGGCTTGCGTCTCCGCCGACGAAGTGGTTCGCGGCGTCGTAGAGAACCTGGTAGAAGTTGGCTGGTTTCCCTCAATTGGAGTTTGAGTGTGTGTATCAGCACTGCCCGGTCCCAGGTATTGGTCAGGTGAAGACGACTGTGCTGACCATAGTGGTTGGTCAGTACTCTCCCTGGAGTAAGTATCTCCCAGATGATTCGGCCTATCTGACCATGATGGTTGGTCAGATGGGCCATCCCTGGACTGAGTAGATGGGCGGCTCGTTGACGGCTGATTCGGCCTATCTGACCATGATGGTTGGTCAGGTGGGCCATCCCTGGACTGAGTAGATGAGCGGCTTGTTGACGGCTGATTCGACTGCTCTGCCCGTGAAGGTTGGACAGAACTGTCTTGCCGCTGGTGAGAAATGGATTGGTCAGCTGTGGCTTGACGAGTAGGCTGGTCACGATTCCTGTTGGGTGATTGATGTCCCTGGTGATCTGCTGGTTGACGAGCTGAGGGGAACACTTCAATAGTGGCAGGATTTGCTTTACCCATTGGAGGAATTAGGGAGTTACTTCTTGGTGCAGATGGTTTGCGGACAGGAGCTGGGTGTCGGCTTCCCTCTAGGCTAGCTTTCGAACGGAACAACTTAAGTCTATTGAGGTGGACTAGCTTTTCTTTCTTCTTGTCATCAACTATCTTGTAGTTTAACCCATCCAGTGAAGATGAGATGACGGTGAATGGTCCGCGCCAGTTTGGATCAAGTTTGTTCCTTGCAATTACTGGATCATGTAACCAAACTGTATCTCCGGGTTTATACTGGACCATACGGCTTGATGTGTCGTAGTCCTTCTTCTGTCTCTCTTGAGCTTGACGTAGATTCTGCTGCACAAAATTGAAGGCTTTTCTGAGTCGTCCACAGACATCTGCAACATATTCCTCTACTGAATTATAGGGTGCAGAAATGACAGGACAGGTGAGGTTAGCAGGCAACCGGGCTTCTCGTCCATGCATTATGTAGTACGGTGTCAGGCCAGTGCTGGAGTGAACACTAGAGTTGTACGCAATCTGAAGTAGGGGGATATGTGTGTCCCATTCTCCTCCTTGATGAGCCATGTACTTGGCTAACTGCTCCTTAATGACTCGATTGGCTCTCTCTACTAAACCTGCTCCTTGCGGGTGATATGGTGATGACCTAGATTTGCGAATGCCAAGTTTCCTGCAGAGATCTTGGACAATCTTGGACTCAAATTGTCGTCCTTGGTCCGTGTGTATTGCTTCTGGAACGCCATGCTCCTTTATGTAGTCATCAAAGAGGTGTTTGGCGACAGTTCGTGCGGTCTGATCTTTCATTGGATATATGTTGATGTACTTGCTGAAGTGATCTACTGCTACCAACATGTAGCGATAACCATTCTTCGAGGTAGGAAGTTCAGCAATATCTGCAAATACGAGTTGAAGAGGGTGATCAGATGTAATATTCTGCAACGGAGCTTGATGTTTAGGGTTGGGCATACGGATAGATTCGCAAGCAGTACATGTGTTGCAGTGTTCGTGGATGTCTCTGGACATAGAGGGCCAGTAGCACATAGCTTCTGCTCGCTGGATGCAACGCTTGGCTCCAAAATGTCCTGCTGCTGCATTGCCGTGAAGCTGATCTAGTATTTCTGGAACCATAGAAGTAGGGACGACTGCTTGTAGGGTGACGTTTCCAAAATGATCCTCTTTCTTCCTGTATATGATTTCATTCTCTATGGTGAATCGAGGAAACTGCCAAAGAAGTCGTCTCAGAGATGGAGGCTGACGTCGGATGAAACGGACTGATGGGTGGTGTCCACTGCAAACATATTCAATGATCTTCTGAAGATCCTTATCATTTCTTTGGTGATACTTGATCTGGTTGAGATGGTTTGCCAGGGTGAACTTGGATTCTTGGTCAGCTTGGTCTGTCAATGCTGAAGAAACTGGCTTGTGTTCACCTGGACTGTCCTTGGTTACTGGTTGAGTTTCGACCACATTGCAGCGGGGTTGGCTGAATGGAGGATGTCGCTCTAGATTTGAAGATGGATGCTGAATACCAGATGGCTGCTGGGTAGGAAGTCGTGACATCGCGTCAGCGTTTTGATGTGAGCGTCCCTGCCGATGCATGATGGTGAAGGTGTACGCACTCAGCTCGATCACCCATCTGGCTCGGCGGCCTGATGCTTCATCCTGGATTGGTATTTTATTGAAGCTTAGCAAAGGGCGATGGTCCGTGATTACATCAAATTCCTGTCCTCTCAAGTAGTGTCGGAAATGTCGCACCGAAGCGACGACTGCCCAAAGTTCTCTGTCGTACGTGGACCACTTCTGTTGAGTATTGTTGAGTTTCTGGCTGTAGTATGCAACTACACGTTCTTTGCCATCGTGCACCTGCGTTAGTACTGCTCCGATTGCATCCTGCGAGGCGTCGGTTGCTAGTCGAAAGCTTGAGTTGAAGTCAGGGTACGCTAAGATAGGAGGATTGGTAAGCGCTTCTTTGAGAGTGTTGAAGGCTGATTCACACTCTTCCGTCCAGAGGAATTGAACTTTCTTCTGTGTAAGCCTGGTCAGGGGTGCTGCTATCTTCGAGAATGATGGGATAAAGCGACGGTAGAACGACGCTAGCCCGATGAAGGATCTGATCTGAGTAGCATTCTTCGGTCTTGACCATGCTGAAACCTTGGAAATGTTACTAGGGTCTGGACGAACACCAGATGAACTGATCACATGTCCGAGATAGTTGACCTGCTTCTTGAAGAATTGGCATTTGGACATCTTCAACTTCAGTCCAGCATCTCGAAACCGTTGTAGAACTTCTTGTAGATTGGACATGTGTGATGGGAAGTCTCGTCCAAGTATAATGCAGTCATCCAGATATACTAAGCAAGTGGACCAGTGTAGACCCCGTAGAACATGCTCCATGAGTCGTTGGAATGTCATTGGTGCATTGACGAGGCCAAACGGCATGACGCTGAACTCATAAAGTCCAGTTCCAGTAGTGAATGCCGTCTTCTCCTTACTGTCCGGGTGTAATGGGACCTGCCAATATCCCGAGGAGAGATCAATGACACTGAAGTAGGATGAAGAAGATAGGGCATCGAGAGTGTCGTCCTGACGAGGAATGGGATGTGAGTCTTTCACTGTGACAGCGTTCAAGGCACGGTAGTCGATACAAAATCTGAAGCTGTTATCTTTCTTCTTTACCATCACAATTGGGCTGGACCATGGGCTAAAACTGTGTTGGATGATTCCACGGTCAAGTAGGTTGTTGACCTGCTGTTCGATCTCAAGTCTCATCGCTGGTGATGTGCGGTAGGCTCTTTGATGAACAGGCCTGTCAGTAGTGGTGTGGATTTCATGGTGAATCATACCAGTCTGTCCAATATCATCGGTGGAAGAACTGAAAACATCATGATAACGGTGAAGAAGTTCCTGTGCTTGGTTGTATTCTTGTTCAGTGAGATCTGCTGTAGACAACATATTGCAGACTTCTGATTGCTGCTGTGGTTCAGTTCCTGCGACGACTTTGTCGACCAAGGCGTATTCTTCATCTTCATGACCAGTGATGGAGTAGAATTGGCCCAGGAGTGTATTTGATGGAAGCTCTATTGTTTCTGATGTGGGGTTGATGAGACGTACTAGGATGAGTCCATCCTGGGGTCGAAAAAGACATCTCGCGCCGGCAACTTGATGGTGCTCATCAATAGAGGGCTCGAAGAAGCCATCGTAATCTCGTGGACTCATATCAGCCTGTTGAGATATAAGACGTCCGTGCACGTGAGATTCACTCATCTGTGGAAGTGTAGCTTTACCCACTAGCGAAACGTTGCATCTCCGGGGTACTTGATATTGACGATGGTCTACCAGTGGTATTGCTGAGCCTTGAATGTAGAATGTTGAAGTTAGGGAGGATATTGAAGCGCCATGCTCTGTAAAGAAGTTCCAGCCTAGAATGCAAGTATGGCAGATGTTTCTAGCAATGTAAAACTGATGTGAGATGGTTTTACTACCAATATGCAAGGTTGCTGTAGCTGAACCAATCGTGTCTAGCGATTCACCTGTAACGGATGATGCAAGGGTGGTAACCTTATGTAGAGGGCTGCGTTGACCTTCAGGAATTGAATAGTAGAAGTCAGCGCTTAGAAGAGAAATGTGTGCTCCGGTGTCAAGAAATGCAAGAACGTATGTGTTGTCAAGTATGACTGGAACATAGGGAGGTGGTTGTGATGAAGGAGGGAGATCCTGGCTCTTACTCGATGACATCACAGGCACGCCTTGTTGTGGAGGTGCTTCAAATGGTAATGCAGTTGGTGGAGGTACTGGAGGTGGCGATGGAGGAAGTAGTCCATCCACTGGGGGCGACTGTTTTTCTGGTTGGGTCTGTTGTAGAACCGTTGGTGACTGACCCTCATCACCAACTACTCGTAGTTTTCCTGGTCCTCGAACTGCACATGATGAGAGCGCGGTGATGATTTCCAGTCCGATTGTGTTGAATAATGACTGCGATCCTGATCACGCTGCGAGCGATGTCGTCTCTCGTTGTAATGGGGTGATCGACGACGATCCCAAGTAGGTGACGAGTGGCGCTGTTCCCTCGGAATATCACGAGACGGAGAATACTGTCGTCCATGGTGGTAGGAATTCTGTTGATGACGACGTTGATCCCTTGGTTGATCAATCGAAGGATGCCTTTGTTCATCGTTGAAGGGTGATGTACGTCTGTATCTATATGGCGACAAATCACGATGACGGTTCCTGGACCGATCGAAGGAGGGAGTACGACGTCTGTCATACGAGGAGTCACGATCGAAGGAGGGAGTACGACGTCTGTCATACGAGGAGTCACGATCGAAGGAGGGAGTATGACGTCTGTCATACGAGGAGTTACGATCGAAGGAGGGGGTACGACGCCTGTCATACGAGGTGTCACGTCTACTCCTGTGTGTTGACTGAGAATAATGATCTCGCCTTGGTGGAGAAGGAGATTGGTATCTTATTTCACGCTTGCGAGGCGGTGACTTGTGTCCCATCTCTAACTTCTCGATCCGGCTCAGTACAGAATCCAACTTATCTGCTAAGTGTTGTTCTTCTGACGTGGCAGCCACTGTCGTCCTGTTCTCTGGCTGTGTTAGCTTAGCAGCTCGCTCTATTCTAATGGCGTATTCAAGTGCATCATCAAATTTCTCAGCTCCAAGTTCGTAGACTTTTCGACGAAGTTGTGCATCGATTCCAGCCATAAAACGCCTAAATTTCTCCCCATTTTGTGCATTGTTGTCATAGTCTGGGAAGGCTTCTACAACTAGCGTGGATAGAGATGCTGCGTAGACTTCAAGTGGCTCATCTTGGTCTCGCACTCTTGCAGTGATGCATGACTGGAAATTTTTGATGTATGCTGACCCACCAAATACCGACTGTAGGGCCTTCTTGGTTTTTGAGTAGTCCGACTTTTCAGATGCAGGGAGGCTGTCCCAAACTGTGAATGCGGAAGAGGACAGTCGTGACGGTAGCAGAAATTCTTTCTTCGCTGAGCTGTCTTGTGCTGCGTCCACAGCAACTTCGAAACGCTTCACCCAGTGACGAAAATCTT